>BLKR01002116.1:0-221667 GCA_011170035.1 Teleogryllus occipitalis | reverse complement strand
GCCGGGGTTGTGAGTTCGAGCCTCACCTGGGGAAGTTTTTAGTTCGAGAATAATACTGCAGCGTACTGAACTAGTGCAGTATAACGATATTTGAAGGGAAATTGAATGCAAATAATGTTGGCATGCCCGCAATTCGGAAAAAAGTCATTGCATGAGCGAACGCGCGCTCTCTGTAAGAGAAGAGAGACTGGTTCAATACTCAAATTAGTGGTATGTAAATCCTTGATTTAAAAAAGGGATTTTCTTTTTAAAATCGTATTTATGACTTTAGTAATGCGTCATGCTTACATTACACAATGCTTAATGCTTACATTTCAACTCCGTGAAAAAAACAAAATGTTTTATTAAATTGAAATAATAATTGAACATCAAAAAAAATTGTGAATTGTTGAAAATAAAAATAAATTGAGAGCAAAATTGAGTTTGCTTTTGTTTATTTAAAAAATGATAACCTTTAAAAAAACTAAGTGAGAAGTGAAAGAACAATGTACTGGAGGGGATCTTCTCATTTTGTTTGCATTTAAATTACAAGCTATACAATAATCGAGTACTGAATGGGCTCCCACTATTTCTCAGATGATAAAATTTCTGTATCGTTCGAAGATAGAATTCGCTCTTACGATCTTTTCAAGTTTGTGGTTCAGATAGGGGTCATTCAAGAAATACGAACGTCACTGGGGAGGGGTGTTAGACGCGTGTTCGAAATTTAACAATGACAGGAAGAATTGTAGTTTAAAAGTGTATGAGCACTATAAAACAAGATTCACATTTGAAGAAATTTAGGTGAAGAGGGAAGGCAAGGGTCTTAAAGACTTTTTTCATGAAAAAAAAAAGAAGCCTGTATTATGCTTCTTATTTTCTTTCTTTACACACCGTTTACGTATTGATTATACTACTGACAGTACTGTATTGTCTAGATTCTCCGGGGTGAAACGCGTCTCGGTCATTGTGAATGACGTTTTGGCGAACATGTTGTGATCTTCCTCAGTTCGTACTGCTCCCTCTGAGCCTACTCTGAGTCCGCTCTGAGGAAGGCCACATGTTGGCCGAAACGTTAGCGACTACGACAGAGATGCGGCTCATCCTGGAGAACCTAGACAATACAAATCCGGCCGCGGAAGCCTACGCAGGCACTACTGACAGGGTTGGGCAAAATACTTTAGATTCAGAATTTAAATACTTCGCCAAAATGCTTCGTAAATAAGTAGAAATATGTAAATACATACTCAAAATACATTAAGTTTGAATAACTAAGTACATACGTATTTAAAATACTTCAATTACTCCAAACACAGCAAATACAATAATTTTTTTATTATTACATTTTTATTGCAACAATTTATTGTAATTGTCAATTACAATAAATTATTAATTGACAGTCATACATTTTTGAACAATAACTTTTAAATCTTACTCAAATAAGCGGAATTTCCTTATAAAGCGACCAGTTTTTCAAATAAATCATGAGACAAACCTCTATTTGACGAATGTATAAAACTCACAAAGGAAAAGTGTCGAAAATGGGTAGGCAAATAGGCACATAAAAACTTGAAAATAGGCAGGGAAATGGCCATTATGGTTGAATAATATTAAAGTTTGTACGTACTGCATAAATTATGAACACAATTCTCTAGAAACAAATCAAATTTATTCGATTGTCAAAATATATTGCGGAGTTAGATAATATTTTCTAAGAGCTGACTAATGTGGAATTTGATATTTTGTATATATTGTTGGTTAAACGGGTCGAATGTTAGATCTTCAAGTTTTGAAAATGGAAAGTTTGCGGCATGGCACAAGTCAGTGTTGAAATTCTTTCTTATCTTTATCTTTTGACTGCACTTGCTGAAGAAGGTTTGAATACTTTTTCTCACTTGTTTCGCATTTTTTTGCATGAGTTGCAGTGTTTTAATGCTGTAAGAACTATTTTTTGCACAGTTTACCACCTTTTCACAACACTGACAAAAAAATAACTTCCAGTCCGCCGTGAATCGTCTCCATAAATCAACTCTTTTTGTAATATACTTCTTGACACTTTCTCTTTTGGCATTGTAGCAAGCATGCTTAACAGGAACAGCAAATTTACTGATCTGGCATGCACCGAACTTCGAAATCACTACAAAATTATCGAAGAAAACTTCGCCTATCTTGTGTAATTCTACCTTCTAGAGCGAAAGATACTGGGAGCGCTATTCTTGAAGACAGTTGTATTCTTGGTAAGGAACAATCAGCTCACAAATCATTGCGAAGATCGGAAAGACGAGAGCAATTTCCTGTTCTCTGGAGCGCCCTGACTGGCTTCGGTTCACGGATATTTTCAATGAAACCGTCTATCACTCAAGGTCATGCAGCGCTCTCCCTGCTAACGAGCACTCGGAACGTTACAATATCCATTAAAACCGAATCTCAAAAATCAAAATTCCTTAAGAAGAATGCTTATCTAACAAACGACAATATGTATATCATTGAATTCGTCTGTTTACGCTTGTCATGATATACTAAAAAAATATGTATAGTTTTATTTGAAAATCACAGATAGTATGGAGGAAATGAAATGAGTATGCTTGGATTGGACGTCGAATTTAGAACTTCAACACTTATTAAATTAATTCCATCTTTTTGTTTAAATAAATTGGGCGTACGATCATAAGGAAAGCGATTAATATTATTCGCTTGGCATCATAATTATCTAAAATATGACTTCACTAAGGGTCTTCTGGCCTAGTATAGCCCAAAGGGACGTGCTCACTCACCAACGCTATAATCTGACAATGGTCGTGATTCCTTCTTTCCAGGTGTTGACTGGCGCAATTAAAAGAGCATCTTTTGCTCACCCGGGGCGATGCAGTGCAGCTGCACAACGCTGTACGAGTGGAGGCGTCTTGAAGGCGTCAAATGATCGCCGTAGGCGACCTCACAGGGTCGGCCGGTTATGAGAAAAAAGTCTATTCGGCCTTCATGTAGGCGTCTTCTGTTCCACTTCAGTGCTCCTATAAATTAAATGTTGAGAAAACTTGCTACGAACATACAAAATTAAAAAAAATTCTATGCGAAAAGAGCGTTTTTGATTTAATATTCAATTATCAATGACTTTTTTATGATTTTCAAATATTGCAATCAATTGCGAAAAATCTCTCATAAATATTTATCTCAGAATATTGCTGGTACTTTCGATTGATTGATTGATGTTTCCGTTGACGTCAACCGCAATGGTCATTAGCCCCGTTAGAGTCGTTAGAGTGGTTTTAACACCCGGACGTGGGGTGTTTCTCACGCCGTGGATAGTAAGACTCGGCGCAGATTTAGAGATGTTTTGCAGGGAATTGCTCGGCTTAAGGCGGATTTCCCTTTCTAGGTATCTCTCATATCGAGGCTCCAGGCTCCTGCCTGGTCTTCCAATATGTGTGGAAGTGTATTTGTATATGAGAATGGGAAGAGGATAGGTCAAGGAAGGGGAAGAAAAGATCGCGTGCGGTCCATAGCTCGTTTGCTAGGGTACTGTTTCAGCATTACCACTGGTATTAATCGGAAAAACGATGGAAAATTACCTATCAGAAGAACCGTTTGCTAGAGTTTTCCTCCAGACAGCGGCCGAGTGCGACCTACCTAGAGGACCAAGTCTCAAAGCTCCACCATTATTGGGACACGTTCTCTAGTGCCTCGCGGACAGATCCGTTGCAAAGACTGTGGGAATGGTGACTCTTAGATGATCGAAGACGGTGATGATTCTCTCGATAAAGGTTCCATACCTCACGAAAAAAAATTTCATTTAATGTAGAAGAATTGCATTTTCATTCTGAGACCTTCTCAGTTCTCGTACTAATCGAATGCGAATTGGGTGTCTCATTGAAAGCTGATTTTACACCAGGAGTGTAACACGGGAGTGTGCTCGGGTCCTTGCTGTTTATAACATAGTGTATAAATGATGAATGGCCGAGAATAGAATCATTCACTGAGATCCCTCCATGGGTATAGGTGTGGGCAAGAGTATCAAAACGACTCTATGTTACGCGGAAGGTTCAGGATTTGATAATTGTGAGATCAGACTTAAGGTTCAAATATTGATTAAATAAATTGTTCTTTTTAAAATATGTTTACATTATTACTATTATTATTACTTCTTTTATTATTATTATTATTATTATTATTATTATTATTATTATTATCATTATTATTATTTTCGAACGTGTAATAGAGACCTTTGTTTTTTCAAACGATATCAACGACATTCATTTCTTTAGAATCATTTTTAAATTCTCACAGTGAATTAGGCGTATATATGTAAAGCTACAAATGTATAGTTTACAGCTGCAAGTACTCCAGGGATTCTTTCGCATTTACGCTCCGTTGCTCTGAATGAGGTTGTCCAGCCGCATTTCCGTAGCGTCGTGATGCGTCATGGTCGGCCTGGCGAATTCGAGAAGTCTTATGAATAGAGGCCTCTACAATTCGTCCACAGTGAATTGGAAACCATTTAAGTACGCTGTGAACGCCCCTACGTCACCTTTGGAATGTCCAAAATAGCATTTCCATATGGCACAAAATTATTTGGGTGCTAACAATTATCAATTACAATTAAATGAGGGCGTGTCTGGCAGGGATGACTCGTGCGGCAGAAACTAGCATTTGATATATGAAGCCGACGCGTTCAAGTTTCTCAACAGTACGTCACATAGCGAAACTCCACAGTATGGTAATGCAAATCCCTTAATAGTCCTGCATTTTCAGATTGCGTGATTTCTCGAAACAAATATAAAACTCCATTAACCTACCGACCTAAAAATGCAAAAACAAAATTGACTGATTTAGAGGAGTTGCTGAGCCAGCATTGCTGCTGAGAATCCAGCCTAGGGTTCGATTCCGAACGAAGGCGGATTTTCGACACTATACTCGTAGTTTATGTCATGAATGTGCAAGCCTCAAGGCCATTTGGCTCCCTTCTCTCCGCTCTATTTTTGAGATATTTTATACGTGATTATACTTATTCTATAATACTAATATTATTCTATTATTATAATATTATTATTCTGCATCGGTTGTTTTGGTTCGTAGATAGTTTTCTATAATTTCTCCGATCATTACCATGCCATTGCTGCTCCAGTACCTCAACAAATGGACAACGAGCCGTCCGCAATTTTTCCTCCTTCTTCCTTGTTCTATCGTTTCTCCTTCCTTACACACACACACACACACACACACACACACACACACACACACACACACACACACACACACACACACTTAAATGCACTACAGTACCACACATGTCGAGAGGCCAGTCAGGAGCTTAGAGATTATCCCGGCTGGAGGAGATACCAAGAGGGAGAAATCCCCGCAAGGCAACGTGTAGAGTGGCGTCGAATCTCACCATCCAGCGGTGAAGGAACACCGCCATCAGCGGGGATAAAACGTACAGAACACTAACGGAACTAATGGGTATAGCGGTTGAGGTGCACCGAAACATCAATCAATAAATCAATCCCAACTCAAACGAATTACCAAAGACGACGCGGGCACTATCCCCGCCCCCTTCCCACCCACCTTCAAGGCCCGGCGGCCGGCCGCCCGGAGTGCCTGCGCCTGCTGCATTAGCATGCGCTCACGTGGCGCGCGCCGTGCGTTGTCATCGAGGCGGGCGGGCGGGCGGCCCACGTGTTCCCGCCCCGGACACGCCCACCGCGAGCCGAGGGGGGCCGCGGACCCTCCGCAAATTATGCGCTCCGGAGCCCCCATCAAGCAGCTTAATTCGGAGCGCAGCAATGCATCAAAACGTGGCGTCATGCAAGTGCGAAGGCCGCGCGCCCGCACTCGTCGTTCGGATGACTGCTTTTTTGGCTGCTCTCCGAAAATGAATGTGGACGTTATTAAGTCATATAAGGATGCCAATTGCCACGGGAATGTAGTAATTATATTGTTTTTGTATTTCCCAAGTTCGATGTATATTTAAGATTCTGAGTACACAATCTAAGGATTTGATACGAGTTTTGAGGGGGGAAATGTCAAATGAGAGTTTGGAAATTCAACTCTGATATCCGGGAAAACGACGGAGAAATGTGTCCACGGAAAACCCAAAATTCGGATTGTAGTATTTTTATTGACTCAAATGTGCAACAATATGAAAAAGAAATGAGCAAAATATATTAAAATAATACTTTACCATATGAAAATGTATTTATGTTAAGTAGTTCCCATTAATTTTGCGTACATTACAATTTTATTTTCACAAAATCGTATTTTTTGTATTACGATTAATTACATTCCGGAATAGTTGAAGAAGGATAATGAACGTTCCTTTTTACAAATAACCCTTCACTTTCCCATAATGAATTGCTGTTTCCTTGACATCACTATATACGATGTTAGAATGCCTTGACAAAGTGTCATTTGATATTTTGTGGAATCATTTGGAAGAGTTGTCTTCGTGAGTAATTAATTTCAGTTTTCGTGTCATACCTTTCGAGAGTTGCCTTTTTCACTTATTCCTGTCTTCATAGGGAAAGATAACTCTTATGCAAAATGAAGGACGACACAGAAATGACATTGTGTTTAATGCATTGGGCTGCACTAAATGATGTAATAATTATGCATTAAAGTAGTTTATTCCGACCTGGTGAAGGTGAAATAAACACCGAACCGTTGGGATAATCAAATATGTTATTACAGCATTTCAGATCACCTTTTGCAATTCATTCCACAAAAGTTATTAATGTAAATAAAAGAAAAGAAAAAACATATTTCATTTAACTGCAATTGGTTACCAACTTTCTAGGAATGTTGCAGAAATGTTGCAGAACTATAATAAACGCAAAGGAAAACGATAGAGATGAATTTCTCCCATCTCCACTGTAATTCCTCGAACAATTTCTTCATTCAATTCATAACAGTGTATTCCCGCAAATATTTAAATCAGTTAAAAACTTGCAAGAAACATTGCTTAGAAAGAGCAGACACTCAAGCGCTTAAAATATTGGATGATATGAATAAAATGTAAGTACTCCAGAGCAATTTCTCATAGTACAAGTAGGAACTACTACTTCTCATAAGCAATTGCTTCTTTTCATATGAATAAAAAGGTTAGTGAATTTTGGAGCATTTACTTCTCTCTCGGAGTAATTGCTTATTAACTGATCTGTTGCGATTGGTCGATTCTCGTTTATTTTGGTTGTCTACGTTACCGTGCGACGCGTGCTTGTTCCTGATGTCGATCATGTTAGGTTAAATGGTGTACTATTCATTTGTTAATAAATTATCACAGCCAGAAATTCTTCAACAATTTTACGATTAGACGATTTACTACAAACACACTTTTAATTTAGGTCAAACATACCTATTTCCTCGAGGAATTCTTTCAAGATTTCCGAAAGAAATTCCATCCTCCCTTAACCACATAATATATATTACCTCCCTCTCTCATTCAACTCAAATTTATTAAAATATCTAATTACATTTTTTTAGTTTAATAGAATTTAACTTAACGCCAGAGGGGGAAAACACTTTTAACGGACTTAATCCATTGTGCTTAGCGGACGGCGAACTGTAGGATCCGTACCGGACGCCGGCTCTTGGTAGTGAATTTTCATTTCTCTTGTTTGTTTGCGTTAAGCTGATATAGGAAACAGTACATTAAAACGAAATAGTTATCTACGATACGGGTGATTAAAGTGTAGTTTTATTTTATGAGTTTGACTTATTGCGACACGAAACCGATAGACGTGTGGCGCGAACCTACGAGCAGAATAAAATCGCCTTGACCACGTGTCTTATACAATTTTTTAGACGGCATTACTGACTTTCATTTTATTTTAATTGAAGTACACAAATCACTTGGTGAAACATTAAGGTAAGAAGTAATTGATCCTCTAGTGCTAAAAATATAACTTTTAGTATGCTAAGCTTGTCCTCTCACAAGAGAGAATGAATCTCTTATAGTTGTGGCTGGCTAAAAAGTAATAGTTTTTCACTTACGCCTGTAGCCATTTTATTACGTGTGCATTTACGAGATATTAATTTAAACACTTACTTCAGTTAAAAAAAACACTTATATGATTACTTAAATGTTTTATATTACTGACATAGGTTATAATTAATTTATTTATTCTTTTTAAGGCGTGACTCGAGTTGTATACCACAGTAGCAAGTCCATAGTTCTGAAGAGAGGAATCCGAACTGAATTGACATCGGGTTCGGTTCGGCGTTTGTTTTGAGTTGAGAATGGCGTTGGCGAAGATGAAGATTTGATGAGGTGACTATCGAGGAAGACGATGGACAAGGTGATGGACTGAGGGGGCGAGGGGATTAGCAGATTTCACTCGGAGAAGACGGACATCGGACCTCGGCGCCAATGGTGGAAGGTGAGGAGTAGGGCCACAAAACACAAGCCGCCTGCTCAAGGTCTTTTTTCCTCTAACGTTATTTACAGCCCTTTTAAGCTTTTAATACTCTCACGAAAGAACCCTCTTCTTCAAAACTCACGTAGAGCCCGGATAGCTCAGTCGGTAGAGCATTAGGCTTTTAACCTAAGGGTCCAGGGTTCAAGTCCCTGTCCGGGCGATAAATTTTAAAGAAGTTGAACTTAAGATACTATTCAAAGACCGACGACAATGCAAACTTTAAACCAAAATATTATCAGCCAGTATTTCCTCAATTATCCACTACGTTTAAGTGTCTGCGGGGTATCCGACTCCCCAGTGGCGCAATTGGTTAGCGCACGGTACTTATAGGACAGTATTTGGGATATGCCGGGGTTGTGAGTTCGAGCCTCACCTGGGGAAAGTTTTGAATTATTCTATGACTTTGGTCAAGCTTCAAATAGAAATGAGATATTTTTGTTATTGTTTCTTTTTCTTCTTTCAGAGGCTCTTCAGGTCGAGATGAACTGTGCACAAGATATTAAAAATTCCACTGATGTGTGTATTGTTCACTTAAAAAATTGTATATTGTGTACTCAGATACTCTGGACCTTAAGTCAGATCAATGAATATTAAGTTGGGAAGAGCTTTACCTACACTTATGATAGGAATGTTTGCACATGATTAATGACACACCACTGCATTAATTCCATCGATCCACGTTAGTGTCCGTTATCAGAATGTCCTTAAATTCTCATCGGTAGAATATTCTGTTGCAAAGGATGAATAATTGAAATTAGGATATTTTTGCAATTATGGCTGCACAATCGCTCAAAAACATATACACGAGAAACTATAAAACTTCCCCCATTAAAGTCGGTTAAAAATAGTGCAAACATTGTGTACGAAATGTCTAGAGACGTCCAAATTATTGGTGAACAAACAATTCTGCAATCGTTCGTCCATGTGGTATTGTAGATGTATATGCAATTTACTGAACCTTCAAAATCCAAATTATCTTTCAAGAAACAGATTTGGATCGCGCGCTTAGGGACAAAATTACAAACCATGAGCTAGCATTGTGTGTTCCTTTCTATTGCGGTTAGGTCCTACTTGCACGCTATGCGCCAGAAGCCCCTTACAAGTTGAGCCGTTTACCACGGGCGAGGCGTCCGGTCATTGATAGATGCGGCTACGACCAAACAAACTGATAAAAATTGTCATTTTCAATACTTTAGAAAAGAGTGGAATATTATTAAAAATATACAAATGTTTTAGGGGCAATAGTAAAAATACAATTCAGAAGTTCTTTGAACTTTGACGAGAAAATATTGACAAAGAAATTTGACGAACGTATTACATTTCGTCCAATATTTTATGTATTTTTGCTTACGATTTACGAAGGATGACGCACAAATAGTTGCGTTTGTGCCACTTCATGTTTTATAATAATTAATCTATGTTTAATGCTGACGAAGTAAAAGGTCAAGAGGAAACGTTTGAGGGTGAGGCCTTAGAACAACGCCATGGTATAATCCATGGTGAGGCCGTAGGTCGTACATTGTGAAGCATTAATTAAAGAACTTTGAAATTAGAAATTATTTGAGGATGGATGAGGAAACATTCAATATTCTTTGTCGTTCATCCTTCCTACGCAATTGAATCGTCTGATTTGCAAGTTAAAAAAAATATCTTCCTGAACTGAGCATTTTCCCAAATCCATATTTTTCACTTCTCGGAAAAATGTATTCTATAAGCATCGATTTGTTTAGTGTTACTTTTGCAAGCCAAATGGACAGTATTATATAAACATTCTAAATACTCGCACTCTGCAATTAAAACTTTGGTTGAAGGAATACCTTTATATCGGACGCCATGTTTCCAAATGTATGATAAAACGTGGACGCTTCAGACTACATTTTATCCAAGAAATTTTATAAAATAACTCCTTTATAAAATATTGGCTATTACACTGTCAAATTTTCTTTTATAAAATATCTTTGACAAAGATCTTTTACAGTGTAATACTGGCCATATATTCCCCAATGCGGATCAAATTGAGAGCTGTCCGTCGGTGAGGGTCATCAGGCCGTTTCGTGCCGTATGCCTTTGCACGGCGAAAGGATTCCAGTCATCACTGTTTTCGTAGAATCTCGGCTCTTTCTGGGCATGTATGTGACACGCGCTCTTTGGACTATAGTGGACTAGTGTGTGCAATGGTAAATTGCTTTTGTGTGCGTCCTGTTTTTTGAATGTTTTACTGAGTTTGTTAGTGTTTTTAGTTTTTTTAGTGTGATACACTGTGAAGTTACTTGAAAAAATTGTAGTTTAGCTAAAAAACAACCATTGGGTTACTGACATTGAAGAGAAGCTTTTGATTGATTGAGCACTTTTGCTTTTGATCATGAAATGAATATGTTTCCGAACTTGCATACAAATATTTTTTCAATCAATGACATTAAAAAATTATATATTTTTTGTAGTAGAATTATAACATTTCAAGACAAATCCCCATGAAAATGGAACAATTTTTGAAAGAAGAAATTTTTGACAAAGTAATTAGGTATTCCGTTTAGTTAATTAATATGCACAATGTTGTACGGCTCGACAGCCCGCTACATGCGTTGGCCGACCAGTAGTCACCCCGCCTCTCGGTCATGGGATGTGAGGTTCGTGTGGTTTGAACGAAGAGATCTCTTCATCGTATATTCTGGTCTTCATAAGCTTTCTCGTCGTCACGCAGCGATAGATACTGAAACGCAATTAAGGAAAGCTGATGTGCTCAGGCGATTTGCCTCGGCAGGGAATCGAACCCGTGGTTGCGCCGTGGCAAACAAGCACGCTAACTAACGAGCCACCGAGGAATGCCGATATACGGCATATCAACTCTAAAAACTACCGTAAAAAGGAGATTTTTGCTTTAAAAAGAATACATTGCTATGAAAATTAAACACATGAAGAGCAAATGTGAAACTTGTTCCTTGTATTAATTGAGGAAGAACGTTTGGAATCCACAGGCGAGATGAACGATTTTGTACAGCAGTCATTCAAACATCTGCCATTAAAACAGCTCGGCTGGAGTCTATATATTTACTAATGTTTCGGAATATTTACATTAGTTTATCTCGCAAATTCATGAATGCCGTCAATTTAGCGGTAACAGGACAGATTTCAAGTGTTACACATTGTTTAAGAACGAGAAATGACGCACACATTTTTGGATTTGAATAATTTAGAATATAAATTTAAGTGTTCATCAAAATCGTTGTACCGGTGAGTAGAATTGTCTAGCTTTAAGCGTTCTTGGTTTTCTGACAAGCGTTCTTGATTTCTCCTTGTCGCTCCAGGAAGACAGATCCGGGTCCTGAAAAACTACCGATGTCCACACAAAAGCACCACACCTCGCCATTGCTCCTAACGATGTTCTGTATGCCTCAATGTATGCCTCGTTGTTCTGTATTCGAGCCCGGATAGCTCAGTCGGTAGAGCATTAGACTTTTAACCTAAGGGTCCAGGGTTCAAGTCCCTGTTCGGGCGTTCAATTTTAAGTTAAAATTAATTTAAAAAAAAGATTCGGAGAGTAGTAACTAGAGGGCGGATTCTGATGACCTAGAACATCGCCGAAACTAATCAATATAATACTCGTAAAACATTTTTAAAAATGCCCTAAAAGCAAAGAAATATGACGTAAAAAGTGTGATCAAAACCAGTTCGGATGAACAACTGAAGTTGGATATGTTACTGATGTAATCGAGGCTGCTTCTATTCAAGTGAACTCAGCTTGTAAGATTTTGATTTGGACTGTTGTTTACTAGGAAATCGGTCTTTAGTTATCCCAAAATCGCCGAACCAACAATGACGCTCATAGGCGTCATAGATACTTTAGATCTCCTATTCACAACGGCTGACGTTGCCACTTCTGAGCGCAGAAATCGAATAGGATACTCAGAAATTCTGTGGAGAACATTTGTTGCATCTCGAAAAATTATTTGAAGCCAGTACCATTAAAACTGTATTAAAATAGATGAAATCCGCGAAATATGCACTAAAAATGACTTGATAGTCGCAATTGACGAAAAATGCAAAACAATTACATACAAAAATGGGTTATTTCCTTTTATCATAACATAAAATTAATTTATATACTAAACGGCATTGTTCTAAAGTGAAAACAAAGAAAAGACATTTCATTAAAATACGATCCCTACTAATAACATTGCGAACTGTAAACCGAGTTTTCATCAGTTTGTGAGTTCTTCCTAAGTGTCTTGAAATACGTCTCTGTTCACTCAAATGTAGTCCTTAGGAAAGTGATTTACGTTCTCCCCAGTGGCGCAATTGGTTAGCGCACGGTACTTATAGGACAGTAGCCGAGATATGCCGGGGTTGTGAGTTCGAGCCTCACCTGGGGAACGTTTTGAATTATTCGATGACTTTTGTTGAGTTTCTAATGAGGTATTTCAGTTATTGTTTCTTCTTCTTCTTCTTCTTTTTCTTTCAAAGGCGCTTCAGGTCGAAGTGAACTGTGTACATGATATTACAATCTCGTGTGTACATGATGGTACTATACCGTGTGTTTTGTTTATGTAAAATATGGTATACTGTGCACATCAAATTTTCAAGTCTTTAAGTCAGGTCCATAAAGTAATATCATGTTGGGAACCTGCGCTTATGCTAATAAAATTTCCACGAGATAAACGTCGCACTACTTCACGTATTGTAATGATCCCCATTAGTTTCCATATCAGACTATCCTTAAATTCTCTTCGTTAGTGTATGATCTTTAAATGAAATGAATGGGAATGAATCATTCATATCATTGGCATACAAACAATTTTGTAATTGTTTGTCGATATAGTATTGGCAAATGCAATTTGCTGACCTCTCAAAATCCAAATTTACCTTTCAAGATTTGGATCGCGTACTCAGTGATAGCAATTACAGAAGTGTGGCCAGGGTTGTGCATTCCTGGCTGTTGCGGAAAGGTATTTGAAAGCTGTTGCGGATAGGTACTTGGATGTTGTAGATCAGGTACTAGTATGATGTGCGACACAACTCTTTGTGCATTCGGCAACCAATATTCTTCTTGGTTCCTGTGTTTGCTTTCAAGTTTGTAGTCCCCACTGTGCATGAGTGCGGATAGCTCACTCTGTAGAGCATTGAATTTTTTACCTAAGGGTTCAGGGTCCAAGGTGTTGTCTGGTCGTAATGTTGTAATAAGTACTTACACAATGTGTGATAAAAGATAATTGCTAACTACCCAATAATTTAACTTTCTTATGAACAGACGTACCTGCACTCGTAATTTCCTTTGCATGCAGTCTGGAAGCAATTCAAAGCTTGATTACAAAGGCGAAATAATATGTGAAAATAATTATTTGACATTATTTACATTAATATTGCGATGAAATATACAATAAAGCTTCCTTATATATTATGTCATTGTGTTATGTTATTCGAATTCTTTGTACGCAAACGTTTTCTCCTTTTGCGCACCCCTTAAAAATAACTGCTTCATGTAAGATATTTTGTTATAATGAAGTGGCACTGAAACGGATTATATTACAATGATTGGTAGGTTTACTTTTCTAAGTAATATCAAAGATACACCAATTCTTAGTTGCATCTTTCGACGAGGTTCTCCTACAATAATGTTTAAAATTCTATTCGATAGTGTACTGCCACGTCTTGGTTACACATTGTTTTAATGTGTAACCTACTATGACTTGTACAAGTACATGTGATTATGTCTCCAATAGTTTTTGAAGGATTTTCGAATTAATGTGATTCATTTGATCATTTTTAGATTGAGCTCTTTCTTGCACAAACAAAAATCCTATTTTGTGATAAGATAGTCGGATGCACACTTCTGTCTATTAAGTATTGTTCTTCGATAACTCCGTGAAGAGTTCTCATTAAAATAATAACCATAAAACCATTATGTTCAATTTTCCCCTCTTCCACATCCAAAACAATCGTTCGGAATACAAAACTTCCGCCAACGGCTCTTACATTTTCTGTTAGATGTAACTACTGGACTCCATATACATATATATATATATATATATATATATATATATATATATATATATATATATATATATATATATATATATATATTATATTATATATCTATATATATAAAAGAAAGTCGTGTTAGTTACACTATTTATAACTCAAGAACGGCTGTACCGATTTGGCTGAAAATTGGTGAGCAGGAAGCTTAGAGCCAGGAGACGGACATAGGATACTGTTCATCCCGTTCGACAGCGTTCCTGTGTGAGAACGCACGTTTTTGCACGTTTTCGCACGTTTTCGCGTGATTTCGCGGGTTTTCGCACCTTTTCGAGTTTTTTCGCACGTGTTCATGCGTTTTCGCACGTTTTCTCGCGTTTTCGTATGTTTTCGGATCTGCTTATTTATTGCCTTTAACAGCCGGTCCCTATGATTACAGCTTTGTATTTCTCTCTTAAACAAAAATCAATTCCAAAAAAACGCTCTGCTACGTAATAAATTTTTTAATTATCTATTTAATATCAGAGCGTTTTTTTAAAATTCTTCTTTGTTTGAGAGAAAAACACAAATCTGCAATTGCTTTATTATCACGAGTGCAACAAGGATAGTAGTTTCTCACAGTGAGTGCGAGAAAAAGATGGGACCGGCTGTTAAGGCGGAACAGAGTTCGCCGGGTCAGCTAGTATATATATAAAAGAAAGTCGTGTTAGTTACACTATTTATAACTCAAGAACGGCTGAACCAATTTGGCTGAAAATTGGTGAGCAGGAAGCTTAGAGCCAGGAGACGGACATAGGATACTGTTTATCCCGTTTGACAGCGTTCCTGTGTAAGAACGCACGTTTTTGCACGTTTTCGCGTGATTTCGCATGTTAGCGGTCATTGTTGCCTGTTGTAACCCATTGTTGTAACGCCGCACTGATAACAGAAGGCGATAATGATAGCCGCCTTTCGTTCGCCGTTATATCTATATATAGTCGTGTTAGTTACACTATTTATAACTCAAGAACGGCTGTACCGATTTGGTGAGCAGGAAGCTTAGAGCCAGGAGACGGACATAGGATACTGTTTATCCCGTTCGACAGCGTTCCTGTGTAAGAACGCACGTTTTAGCACGTTTTAGCACGTTTTCGCGTGATTTCGCATGTTGGCGGCCATTGTTGCCTGTTGCAACCCATTGTTGTAACGCCGCACTGATAACAGAAGGCGATAATGATTGCCGCCTTTCGTTCGCCGTTATATCTATATATAGTCGTGTTAGTTACACTATTTATAACTCAAGAACGGCTGTACCGATTTGGTGAGCAGGAAGCTTAGAGCCAGGAGACGGACATAGGATACTGTTTATCCAGTTCGACAGCGTTCCTGTGTGAGAATGCACGTTTTTGCACGTACGCAGTGCAACAAGGATAGTACAGTTTCGCACAGTGAGTGCGACGCGAGAAAAAGATGGGACCGGCTGTTAAGGCGGAACAGAGTTCGCCGGGTCAGCTAATCACTGATATCTTTATGCATGAAGTAACTTTCTCTGGGTGCGTCTCTGTTAAAAATGGGTAATATGTTTCTAAAATTGCCCGAAAATAAACCATATCCCAAGAATATCCCACCATGCCGTCTACTATGGTTTCCTCATTCTTGTACACACCGATCAAGAGCTTCAATAGAAACATTGTTGGCCATTGTAAATTTCTGCCTTACAATGAAAACACAATATGCTTGAAGTATTTTACCTCTTTGACTGTTTTTACAAATACCACAAAAGAGATGTTCCATTCAAACAGTAGCTATTGGTACTTTAAACATGGAGTGTGCAGTTTTACCACCTAGCAAGACTCAACTGGTGATACGAGTGCCTTTGAAATTTTCGTTTCAATTCTAATTTTCAACGAAATTCAATTAATGAGGAAAAGATTTGCGTGTATGGTTGTTAAACTTAGTATGTTGTGAAAAACTTAGTGTAAAACTTGTAAACTTGATGTAAAACTTGGTGCATTGCAAAAATTATTGCAACGGCGGGATCAACGCTTTACAATATCTGATCATAAACTTACCTTTCGTTGAGATTTAATTTCGAATCTATAATTTTTATTACCCAATTAAGTTAAATTGAGTCGAAGTTCAATAGTTCAAATAATTATTCATATTGGACTGAATATTTCATATTGGACTGTCGATTCTATAATTTATCTTCTAAATATACTGTTATAAACATAATCAAGTATTAGGTTCGAGCTGAGACGAAATTTAATATCCTTGTTTAAAATCTTAAACGCATGACTACAGATTTTCAAATAAACTATAACAGTATGGAATAAATAGAATGTAGGACCAATCGAATTAAATGTGAAGGTTAAATTTTCGCACAAGAAAGGACAGAAAATGACAGTTAACGTTTTTTGCCTATCATTTCATTTACCGTTGATTAAGGAAATTTATTACGCCACAACATCATATATTTTTAAATAATAATGATAATGCGGGTATATGCATGGGGATGAAGATGGGGAGGCGAAAGGCAGGAGAAATTCTAGAAACCCAACACCAGCCCTCTTTTCCTACTCATTTCACTTGATCGGGGAATGAATTGAATTCTAGCTCCAGCTATGAAAGGGGTGGGCACGCTGATCATTACATCATTGGTCGCCCGCTCTCGATTAGTACATTTCTACTACTACTACAGTATTTAACCCCCCCTTTCAAGTTTGTAACTATACTTCTAGAGCACACTACCCAAGCCAAACAAACACGAGCCCGGATAGCTCAGTCGGTAGAGCATTAGGCTTTTAACCTAAGGGTCCAGGGTTCAAGTCCCTGTTCGGGCGATAAATTTTAAGAAAGTTAAAGTTCAGAAACGTTTCAGTGACAGACGGGAATGCTATCTTTAAACCAATATCTCTTCAGTCTCTGTTACATTTCCTGAATTCTCTGCTGTTTCTATAGAAAAACCCTTACGGGGTTGCTAGAAAACAGCGTCCCCAGTGGCGCAAATGGTTAGCGCACGGTACTTATAGGACAGTAACTGAGACATGCCGGGGTTGTGAGTTCGAGCCTCACCTGGGGAATGTTTTGATTTATTTCATGATTTTTCTGTTCTTTCAAGAACACAGCTCAACTTTTCATGATTGTTTCTTTTTTTAAGGCATTTAAAAGGACTAATATTTCGAACATATACTTAGTCTGAATTAGTGCAATGGGAGCGCCAAGTTTTTGTGAAATGAATTCATTGCACAAAAGTACAATTTACCTTTATCTTACCTATATGTCTAATATTGTGCATCGCAAAACTCAATCTACATATCTCATTGACATTCAACAGCATTCAAGGCCATGAAAGCTTCTTTTGTTTTAAAAATTTTATCATCAAACTTTTATAAATAAACAAGTGAGAACCCGTCAAAATTCGACGGTGAGATCTGAGATAAATGTAAAATACTGTGCTCGGACTAATGTTCACAATATGTTGCAATGTTTGGATCTTCAGGGTATAACGAAGATATTCTGTGATGTGGAGTTCCCAAAATTTAGAACATGTATGGCGCATGATAGGTGGCAATGCAATGACCCACATATTGCAATAATACACCAAATGACACATAAGAAAGAGCACTGCTATATTGACGGATGTTATTTCTAAAGTTTTTTGATGTGTCATCATCACCTATAAACAAATTTGATTACTTCTGGCATATTGATCGAAGGTAAACTTATTTTCCCATTTAAGCAACACAGATTAAACTCGTTTGCAGAATTTCTCTCGCATGGGAAGTACACAGCAGAACAAAACAGACATTTCACAGACAACGACCCAACAGAAAACGAAATGAGCTCACTATCACGATACTTACGCTGACTTTCTCTTTCCCTGCGTCCAGTTAATGTTCGTTTGCCTCTTTTGAGGCGCGTGGGCAATGATTCGGAATTCGACATAACCTGTGAACAACTTCAAGCAAAACCCACTGTCCGAATGTTCCGAAGCAACCGAGCAAAACCCACTGTCCGAATGTTCTCTACAAAATACACCACAAAAGGAAATACATGCAAACTGTCAACGCCACAATGCAAATATTACACTGAAACAAAACCTTGACGAATTGTAAACAAATCTCAACAATCAAAACAAAACATCATGCAGCGCCACCATGAAGCAACGTGGACTCGCATCTATCGTTTTATATAATTGATTTTTAAACAGCCATCCTTTGGAAGAAAACAATTGACTGTTGATAAGCGTACTATTAAAGAATGATTTAATTAATTAATTTACACCGTAAATGTTGGTGAATCAACACAAACAATATCTGATAACACATCTAGGGATCACATTCTTTCATTTAAAGGAAAAAACACTACAATCGGTTCAGTAGACGCTCTAAACGAAGTCATGGCAGAATCCCTTATTTGTTTTAAATATATAGATAGATATTTCAAAATTAGTTAAAGCTACAGAAAATGTTGTAGAAAATATTATTTAAATGCATTTTCGATATAAATGTTGAATATTTTTATTTTTTGTAATATTTATACTGTAGATATTGTTCACTATAAAAAAATCTCATGCATTTTTCACACAATCAGATTATTTCATAATATATTTCATAATATAATTTGAATAGTTTGTGTTTCT
Organism: Teleogryllus occipitalis; assembly: GCA_011170035.1. Lineage (NCBI taxonomy): Eukaryota > Metazoa > Arthropoda > Insecta > Orthoptera > Gryllidae > Teleogryllus > Teleogryllus occipitalis. Next base: position 202,680 of record BLKR01002116.1, on the reverse strand, counting down.
GAATGCATTAAAAATAAATCATACGAAATGTAAAAGTTAATGACGCACAAGATTATGAAAAAACTATAAAACTGTGTAATTTTTAAAAAATCAAAAATTTTAATAAATATTACGTTGACGTTGCATAACTTAGTGAACAGTGATCTATCCATTGAATATTTGTAGAGAAAAAATAGAGTTTTCTGAACAGATATTATTTAGTTTTTCTAGAAAACTTTTGCTGTTTTGAATCAAAATTTCGAAAAAAACTACTAATGTGTTCAAATTTTTCTAAAGATCTCATATTTGTAAGTCGATTTTATTCAGAAAGAACTCCCTAATAATGATGAAGTAAAATCGATTTTAAAAATAGTTGATCTTTTGCAAGTTTCAAAAATAGCTAGGGACCAATTGCGCCACTGGGGACGCTGTTGTCTAGCAACCCCGTAAGGGTTTTTCTATAGAATCAGCAGAGAATTTAGGAAATGTAACAGAGACCGAAGAAGTATTGGTTTAAAGATAGCATTCCCGTCAGTCACTGAATCGTTTCTGAACTTCAACTTTCTTAAAATTTACCGCCCGAACAGGGACTTGAACCCTGGACCCTTAGGTTAAAAGCCTAATGCTCTACCGACTGAGCTATCCGGGCTCTGGCTTCACCCGCCTGGATAGTGTGCTCTACAAGTGCAGATAAAAACTTCAAAGTGGGTGGGGAGAGGGGGGCAAATACTGTAGTAGTATCAATGCACGTAATCGAGAGCGGGCGACCAATGATGTAATGATCAGCGTGCACAACCCTTCCAAAGCTGGTGCAAGAATTCAATTCACTCCCCGTTCAACTGAAATGAGTAGAAAAATATGGCTGGTGTTGGGTTTCTATTATATCTCCTGCCTTTCGCCTGCTCATCTTCATCTTCATGCTTATTACCCGCATTAACATCATTATTTGAAAATGAATATGAAATTCATTTGAAAATCAATAATGAAAGAAAATGAATTATACGATTAAGTTATAAACATAAAGAAAAATGAGAATTCGACCATTGTCCATCGAGTCCGAGCAAGTCGACCATTTTCCGAAGGGCCCTTGGTTTTCAAATTTATGGGTTTATAAAAAGACAATTCTAATTTGCCATGGCCACGTCCTCTCATCATCACTTACATGATGTATCGGTCAACCAGAAACTTTTTTATCTGACTAATCGGGTTCCAAATATGTTCATTATTGGTCTTTTAAATTTTTGTTGCATTTTTCGTAACAACATTCTCTAACCATACTGACGTCGAACGTAGAGTTGGTCTAATCAGTGATCGTCACCCATCGAGAATTCCGCGGCGTCCCGAGTTGCTTAACCTCCGCCACTTGACGATTCCTAGTGAAACAACTCAGCTACACACGGCGTCTAAAACTCGATTCAATAATCGAGTAAGGCGACTGAGCTGATCTCCACTCACTCTTCAGTAATAGATATTTAAAAAAATTGTTTATTAGTGAATTTGTAGTTCCTCGAAATAAATTAATGTGTAATTTGTGAACTTTTTTAAAAGTAACACCTGTACATTCCTAATTTTTGTTAATCAAATGTGTCCATTTGTATAAATTACTTTACTTAATCAACCGCTGCAGTCTTATCTTTTTGGACGTTCTATTATGAGGTACTATGTACAAAAACACATTTTATCCTTCTCGCAAGTAATCGATAATCTATATAACTTCTGAATTGTTTTTATAATAAAAGTCCTTCAATACTGAATGAGACGCGTGGCCTATTTACGAGCATTGTTCAGAGAAGTATATGGTTGCCGTCCAAACGAGACCATTGAGTTCCTGGAAAACGGCACGTAACTTGGTGCGCACCACTTTCTTCCGTGCTTGCGGCTAAACAATAACTGCCACTCGTAATAGATCACCGCCTTCCTAACATGACCGCAAATGCATCCCCTCGCGCCAGCCAGTGGCCGTAAAAGGTGGCGGCGGGATTAAGCGAGCGGCGAGAGAAATGGGGTGAAGCAGGGACGGCTCGCGGCCTGCAATTGGATTAACCCCCAGAGCTTCATTCCGCGCGAGATGGAAACGCCCACAGAGCACCAAGGCAGAAGACGCAGAAGGGCGGAGACAAGAAAATGGCCACTTCCGGCGAAAATATTTGTCACGCCATCATCGATCTTTTGCTACGAAAATTGAAAACAACTAGACTGTGTGGCAAGTTCTAGTACATTTTTTTCAGAATATTACAGATTTAAAAAGTAATTTGTTTGCGATGTAACGTTAAAGGGAAAAAAATTAAGTTAACTCATTTAAATTCTGACATAAGGAATCAAAATAATTATTTAAATTTAATGTAATAATGAATTAATTGAGTTCAGTTAACGTATTTTACAATTTTACAAATAGGGGAGAACTTACGAATAAAAAAATTGGAAATGAAAGAAAGAAAAAGATATTGAAGAAAAACTGGAAACTGGAAAAAATCAATGATAATATTATAAATATTGTCTTGGATTCTTCGATCTTTTACTACAATAATTGAAAATAGCTAGATTGTCCGAGATTTTTTGTAAAATAACTCAGATATAAATTATACTTTCTTTGACTTAGTCGCGAATTAATGCTAAGGTGAAAACATTGAAGTTAGCTCATTTAAATTAAGTCATAAGGAATCAAAACAATTATTCAAATATAGTATAATTATGTTTTAACTGTGATGGTTACGATTGATTGATTGATTTCTTCGTGTTTCCGGGCGCGTCAACTGCTTTGGTCATTAGTCCCATTAGTGTAGTGCATGTTTTTTTGCGGGAGATGGTGGTGACCTTCCCCCGCTGGATGGTGAGATCCGGCACCGACCTACCGTCGGGTAGTGGGGTTTCCCCCTAACCAGGACTCTCCCACCAGCGGGGCACCGCCCAAGCCGGGACAAGCTCTAATGGTGCGTGTCCACTAGAGAGTAACTAGCGCGAGCTAGTCTCGAGAGAAGCTCGCAATACCTTGTCCACTTGCGAGCGAGTTGGGGAAATTTCTGCCTCTCGAGAGTGCACTCGTGGCGCACTCTCAGGATTACCTCTCAGATGTCTGTCCACTAGAGAGCAGTGCACTAGCTCGCGAGAAGCGAAGTTCAGTTCTGATCAGGTTAAGATGGAGGCGAAGAAGAGAGCGGCTGCGGCATTTATTATTTTATACGCTTATTTGCAAAAGAAAAAAAGAAGTGTATGGGTGAGAAAGTGGATTGCCCGTCGACCACAGATGGGTGCTTGCTCGACACTCGTCAGGGAATTGGAATTGGAGGATGCCCAACAATTCCGAAATTTTTTCAGAATGACTGCTGTCGAGTTACAGCATCTTATCGAATGTGTTGGGCCAGCAGTAGCCAAAAACAACACTAAAATGAGAGATGCAATTAGTGCTCGGGACAGGATAATGGTTACGATGAGTTTCCTCGCCTCAGGTAACTACTTGTTTTCTACCTTAACCTAACTTTAATTCCCTTTTAAAATTGCTTCAATTTGATTGTATCTATAGGCTGGAAAAGTGTTTAAAGTCAAAACAAGGTGCCAACAGGCACAGCATTGATCTTAAAGTTCTTTTATTTCCATGTTAATGTGAGCAATATTTAATTTAATGTGAATGCAAATACTTCTAATCTACAGAAATGAAAACTTTTGCCTAATTTCCTTTATTCTATTTATTCCTATTCGTATAGCTACATGCAAAATTTATTCCGTATCCCTACCTGTACAATTGGAAGAATAGTATTGCAAGTAACTACTGCAATATATGAATGTATGAAGGAGCAGTATTTGAAGGTAAGCGGTAAGTTAATGTGATGGGTACTAGATATATATGTAAAAATAACTGAAGGATGACTGAATGTGAAGACAAGTAAATTTAAGTTTGAAATCACTCTGCATTTTGTAGAAATCATTAATTTTTCTGACAGTTTAATCAAAATAAATTAGAGGATCAGGAATGTTGCCACATGGTATAATCAAATAATATACCTTCAGGAGGTTCTGGAATTTGACATTGTATTGTCAAATTTTAGACAAACCCATCCTTTGTCTTAATTGCTAAAGGAATATACATATTTGTAAAGGAATATACAAAAATATCAAACAAAGTTTGAGTCAAGATTCATTTATTCGTTTCCGGAATCATTTCCACACTGACACTGACAGGAAGGATCGTAAATTCGTTTTCATCCTCCTCAACAATTTGCATAATTGATTGCCTAATTAAATGCTTTAGTTTCCTTCTACTAGATTCTAAATATAAATTTCTCAATTCCATGGCAACGTATTCTCCAAATTCGGAGTTATTATCTTTATTACTATCCATTATTTTAATGGCATTTTCTAAAGCTCTTTCCATATCTTCCTTCTTCTTCTTCTTGGATGATGGCCCTGGTTGATCCACAGCTACTGACGGAGGTTCTGACGGAGGTTCCTGGCTGTTCATTTCAGGAGTCTACATTAGCAAACAGAAAATATTAGGATTAATGATTTGAAATCAAACTGCTACTTAATATATTAAGTTTTTGAAACAAAATAAACAAATGAGTGTTTTTATATGATGCATGTTTGTTTCAGTTCCCAGAGTCAAGTCTTCAGTGGAAACAACATGCTCAAGCATTTGAAAAACGATGGAATTTTCCTCACTGTATGGGAGCACTGGACGGGAAGCACATTGTAATGCAAGCTCCAATTCATAGTGGCAGTCACTATTTTAATTACAAGGGCTCACACAGCATTGTTTTGCTAGCTGTAGTTGATGCCCATTACAAATTTTTATATATAGACGTTGGATGCAATGGGCGAGTATCTGACGGAGGAGTTTTTCAAAACTCTTCTTTGAATAAAAAATTACAAGATGGTTCCATTGAATTACCATCTCCTGATCCCTTGCCTGGAAGGACTATGGCAGTACCATATTGTTTTGTGGCAGATGATGCGTTTGCCATGAAAACATATATTTTAAAGCCCTATCCCTTCCGCAACCAGCCTGCTCCACAGCGCATCTTCAATTATCGCCTCTCCCGAGCAAGGCGAATAGTTGAAAATGCTTTTGGAATCATTTCCAACAAGTTTAGAGTGCTCCGCAGGCCCATGAACTTGCAGCCTGATAGGGTGAAAAAAATTGTGCTGGCCATATGTGTTCTGCACAACTTCCTTCTCTCGAAGAACAGTGATTCAAATTATTTAGTGTCGGGTCTACTTGATTCGGAAAATGAATCCCACGAGATGATTCAAGGTAGTTGGCGTGATGACCCGCCACCAATAAATGCGTTCCTGAATTTGGAACAAGGCAGGCTCCATAATTATAGCCAACAGCAGAAGGAAGTTAGGGAGGAGTTTACAAATTACTTTATGACTCCTGCAGGAGAAATAAAATGGCAGTATAGACATATTTAATTATAAGCAAATTTTATATTGCTCATTATATATGTATGTGTGGGTACTTGAATAAAGTTTATGTATGCAACTGTATCTATTGTTTTCATTAATTTCAACAGTATTGTGGATTTCCTGTAGTTGCTTGAAAAATGCTTGTTGCAACTGTTTCAAACATGCAAATGATCAGTACGATTAAAAAAATTACAAACTTTGAGTCACATGAAACAATTCATTACTTACAATATTTGACTCCGTTTTACTAGCAGTCAAGCTGGGAGAAAGGAATTTCAGGGCTTGAAAAAATTGCCAGTTCGAAGTGTGGACTTCATTGGCCCCCATTCCACTCCTTTTTTTAACACTTTTTCTTATTTCTTGGGACATCTGAAAAAGAAATACAGGTGGCTAAGACACACATTGTTTAACTACAACATTTGAAGAAAGCATACAATAGTTTCCGTAGACTAATTTTTTAAGCGGAGTGCTTGAATAATTCTTTCAAAGATAAAACACGTGGTTTCACAGTTCCATATCAATTCCCAAATTTCTAGACCTCGATGAAACACCTAATTCCTATTCTTTTTCATTAATGTATAATATCAGAATATAAATAGATGTTTTGCTTACCTGGTTTCGTAGGTTGTGAATTTTTCTTCTAACCTCTGCTACTGAACAGGTACATTCCTCCGCCAATTTTCTAAATTCTCCTTCCTTTTTATCCCTGTTTTTATAATCTGGACTGCTGGTGTCCCACAAAGCACCAGCACACTCATATAAATTAATCAGACGCATGGTTTCTTCGCGGGTCCACTGTTTCACGGACATATCGGAGCTCTCGTTTTCTCGCAGACGCTTCCAACACGTTTCGAAAACTGAGAGCAAGAATGTGCGAGTCCTCGCGCAGGCTTGTCCACTAGCGAGTAGTACGTTTGGCGACCGCTCTCCGCGAGCATCGCACCGCACTCTGTTGCCTACTCTCAAAACTGTGTCCATTGGCGAGAAATGCTCTCGACACAAACTCGCGAGAGCTTAGCTCTCAAGTGGACACGCACCTTAAGCTCCCGACAGATCTCCCGGAATATGTGGTAGTGTAGTGCATGTTAGTGTAAGTGTGTGTGTAAAGGAAGAGGATAGGGCAAGGAAGGGGAAGGGCAAATCGCGCGCAGTCCGTGTCCCGTTTGTTAGGGTACTGCTCCGGCATTTGTCTGGTGTTGATCGGAGAAACAACGGAAAACTACCGATCAGAGCAGCCGGCCGCTAGAATTCTCCTCCAGACAGCGACTGAATTCGACCTAGCTGAAAAGCTAGTGTCGAAAATCCTGCTGCTGTCAGGACTCGAATCTAGGACCTCGCGGTCAGAGGCGCTCCAGTGACACCAGTTGATGCACTGAGCTACCGCTCCCGGTTTTAACTGTGTTGGGGTAATGTAATTTGAAATTAACAGCAAGCAGCAAGGACAGACGAATAATAAAATTACAAATAAAAGAAAAATAAGATATTCAATATTTATCAAGAAAAAAAGGAAAATGAAGGAATATACATCGCAAGTTCATTGATCTTTTGGGGCAAACCAGAAAACAGCTAGATGTTAGGAGAAATATATTTTCTTCAGAATATTTTTGTTTCAGATGTTGCCTACAACGTATGGCCAAACACAGCATACGCTCGCAGTAAACTCATTTAAATCTATTTTTAGGAAGTAAAAATTATAGCTATTGTCTTGTTATGTAATCATTCATGTATTTCATTAATGAAATTTGTATTTATTGAGAAAAGGCGTACAAAGGAACGAGAAAATAGTAGATAAATAAGAAAAATCAAGTTAAGAAAAAGAGAAAAAGGAGAAAGGGATGAAAGAAGGGTACATATTTTTCTTAGTCGAAAACACTTCAGAACTAAAAAATGTTCTAACAGATGTTGCAAGAAGAGAAGAAAATTTGAATCAAAGTTTTATCGAATTTCTTCATTTCTTTTCTAGTACATTTGAGCGCACATCACTACGCAGAATTAGTACACCTTCAATACATGTGTATATTAAATTTAATTTATTGCGTGTGAACTTATTATATTGAAGAAATAATTATCGGTATAAACATTAAAATTTAGAGAAATCATACAACCTATAACAAACGTCCTTATGCGTTATTACAATAGCGTCAAAGATAGCCTCACTATTGGAAAGTGGTTAACAGGTAAAAAGGGAGCCCCTCTTTCAAACTCGAGTAATGCACCACTCCCCTCATATATAAACAGGATTCATTTATCATTGCAACAAATAACTAAGAACTGTTAATTTGAATTATCAGTAAGAAGTAAATAAACTGTTTTTAATGAAAACAGGGGCCACTATTAAGCGGGGGCGTGGGACAAGTTGCGGCAAGTATTCTATGTAATCTACGGCGGACACAACTTAAAATGGTACTTCGGATCCCTTGGTTATAATTCGTAAAGACATGAGCTATATGTATTGTGTCATGAAAGTATAAATAACAATTTATATTATTATTATTATTATTATTATTATTATTATTATTATTATTACTATTATTATTATTATTTCTGACCACGCTTCACTATTGACGTGTGTAATTTTTAGGACCAGCTCTTGGCTGTATCCTTCGGTACGACAAGGATGCTCCGCCTTGGAGTGTGAATTATGAGGTAACAGGAAGATGATGAGGGGACAATCATGAACTCGGACATGCCTACGCAGAACTCGACCCTGCAGCTTCCTGGCGCAAGCGACGCCTGCTGCAACCATTTGCGGCACGGTGTCGGCTACCTTAACCCTCCTTTATTATTAAGTATTAATTTAATTTATTATTACCACTGGGGTCTTAATTTATTATTATTATTATTATTATTATTATTGTTGTTGTTGTTGTTGTTGTTGTTGTTGTTGTTGTTGTTGTTGTTGCACTTATATTTTCCCTTCTAAACGTAAAACGTTTCCGACTGCAGAATGCACAGGATTTTTTTTTTTCGATTTTCCCCTCTCCGGTTACTCTCCAGCGTTGCTGGTTGTGGAGCTCAGGGAGGGCTGTATCTTAAAAAGACTAATTAAATCTAACTTAATACTAACTTAAAATTAGGACATCAAGCCTCTTTGGGCGATGTTTTAATTTAATATATGTTTTGAAATTCGGTTGATAATAAGTTCTCATGACAGTGCGCAGGAGCCCCAGCGTGGGAGGGTTCGCGCGGGTGCCGCGCCTCTAATCTCGTCCCGCGCGGTCGTGCGGGCGGGGGGGGGGGGCAGCGCGACCTATCGGCGGTCGCGGGAACAAAGGCTCCGTGCGGCAAATGCCAGGTAAGCGCCGGGGCACGGGGCACCGGGTGTGGGGCCCTGCATGCCGAGCGGTTGAGGCAAGCGCCACTTGACGTCACTGGGGGCGACGGAGGCGGCGCGGCGCGGCGCATGGAGGCGAGGCACGTGGTCTTCCGTTGTTTATGTGATCGACAGTTCAGCCTTGAGCGGCCGATTGCTGACACATATTGCGGAGTGGGGTGGTTGTTCTTCATTAGGGAGTGTTTGCACGCTTTAGCGGGCTGCAATCGACTGCAATCTCGATCTTCTGCCCAAGAGCAGATGCACTAGTGATGCGAAACTTGATCTCCGCATGCGTAGAAGATTCATAATGCTTCCGATTGCTTCAACGTTCGAGGGTGCGAAAGTACCCTATTATGACTAAAGAAGTTCGAGTGTGCTCACCGATATTGCTACACTCAAATGTTTTTGATGTCGCTGTGGGGGTATTCACTTCTGATGCTAAGGATCAGCATCACCATCTTTGAAGGCCGATGTAATCACACCTTTAGAGTGTACTACTTACCCATGATTATTTTAACAAAATAGCTGCATGGATTAGTTTCCTTCGAAAATGAGATAGGTTACAGGAAACTGGCGTTTTATTTCTTAAGAAAGAAATATATGATGGGAAATATTCAATTACATTAAAGTGTTCACTCAATTACTTTAGGCATGTCAGATCATTCCTCCGTATTCCGTTAGGGCTGCAGAAATTGCTAGAAGATGAACAGTTGATATTTTAATAAATTGAAAAATTACTTTGAAATTTCTTAAAATAATTAATTTGCTTCCGTGTGGCTTTCACCTAGTAATTCGTTTACATTATCATTAAATCACTATATTGTCTGAATTAAAAAAATCATTCAATACATTTTGGCGTTTAATAAGTAACTTAAAATGTATTAATTCAAGGAAAAATATCATTTCTGGTTTATATTTAATGTTACAAAAATGTTCAAACGATTATTACTCTAGTGACAAATTAATCACCACAATTTAATAATTGATCGTGATTCAACCAAATGAAAAATTGTATACTTACCTAATTTTGTTTAGTTGCATAGAACCCTTACCATGTCGTTCGTCACACCAGAACAAAAGCCAATATCAATAACTAAAGGGCAGCCCCAAGAGATTTGTACAAAAATTCCAATGCCAGATAAAGGTTTAATAATTACATACAGGGGCGAATGGATTCGAAGGCTTATCCGGACAACCAACAATCCAAATATACTGGGATAAATGTTTAATAATGATTCACGAAACCTCCTAGACTTCATTTTTTTATTAACATGATTCCAAAATCACTATCAGAACCACGCCATATTCCTATGAATTATTTGCCGTCTTGCAACCAGAAGCAATTAATCTGAGTGATTTTGAGGCTGGAATTTTTCCAGTTCCACTTTATCATCAGGATACATTTTTACCGTGATCATTCCTTTCACGTTGTATTGTTGTGTAATGTTATTGAATTCGGGGTGCATTATTGATATCAAGTAATTAATTTCAACAGTTTAGGGAATTAATTTAGGGTATTTTTAAGTTTATGAGGTTAACTAAGAATATTAAGTTATACAGTGAAGTGAGGCGTCGTGCAATGTAGAGCAGAGAAATAATGAAGGAAATGCATTTAATGTTATAGGGAAGTGAAGTGAAGGATAGTGCAGTGCGGTCTTTATTGTATAAACACTCAGTGCGGTTTTAGATGATAGACGTTTCTTTTCTTTTTCATGTAATTTAATGTTTTCAGAATCAGCAGTTGTTATATTATTATTACTGTTATTGTTATTATTATCATTTTAGCGTTATTATATTATTTGCATGACATTTATTATCTTATTTATGTAATTAACTGCCACCGTGTTACACTCAATTGCAGTTTAAATAAATTTATCTTTATCTTTATACTTTATTTCTCATTATTAGTATCTTCTTTACTAGAATTGTCTCAATAACAGTAATTCCATTTGGGAATTACGTAGATAAACGAACGTGCTGGGGCAAGATCTGTAGATTTATCTGCTATTTCCAAAACGTGCGCGTTATTACCTTTGATAAATGCCTCCGACATCAGCGCGAACAGGTTTTTTCGTGCAAAAGGAAGGGCGGGGTTCCCTCCACTCGTTCTGCTCCTCCGAGCGCGCTGCCTCGCGGGGCGTGGGAGTGGAAAATATGAGACTCCGACGCGCCGGCGCTCGAGACGCGGGACCGCCACCCGCTGCTCTCGCCGTCTTCGCCCCATTTACATACAAAAGGTCCTGCCCTGCCTGCACTCGACGGTGGCGCCCCCGCGGACAGCCCTGGCACTACGCGACGCTCGCCCCCGGCACGCGCCCGCCGGACGAATGCCACTCACCGCCCACCCGCTCGCGCCGGGTATTCACTCTCGTGTTGGTACGCAGCCCACCCCCGCCCCTGCCCAATCTACGTAAAGTTAGAATCGCAAAGTTTTCAAAAATTATTGGAACTAGGCTCAAAATTTGTCGCTTTTTTGTCGCTAATTTGTTTCGCAAAAAAATAAAAATTGTCGCTCTTCATTTGACCCTGGAATTAAGATTCGGATAACTTGATTTCAAGTTAGCATCGCAAACGCAAGAAAACCAACAAATAACAGACATAAATAAAATCGCTAATATTTGAAGAGCGACAAAATTTGTTTTTTGTAAAGTCTGGAGAGACAAAAAAGCGACAAATTCCTATGGTGTTATTTTTTATTTATGTCTGTAATTAGTTGGTTTTCTTGCGTTTGCGATGCTAACTTGAAATCAAGTTAGCCGAATCTTAATACCAGGGTCAAATCAAGAGCGACAATTTTTTTTGCGTAACAAATTAGCGACAAAAAAGCGACAAATGTTGAGCCTAGTTTCAATAATTTTTTAAAACTTTGCGATTCTAACTTTACGGAGGTCCCTGCCCACCCCTCCTCGGGTCTGCCCGCCAGTTGCCCTGACGCCTGCCCTTGCAATCCTTCTGCCCGTCCGCCCACCCACCGTCCCGCGCGCCCTCTCTCGTGTCCGCCCACCCTCGCTCGCCCTAGTATAGAAGGATTTTCCTAAGGATGAGCCAAAGTGACAGTTCGCTAAACAAGTAACATCACATGTAATTCAGAGAAGTATCCCTCCACCGCGACAGCTGTTCAGCCACGCCCCTTCGTAAAGGGCTAATGGCTCCTGTGAAAATATCCCTATGCAGAAGTCTAAGAGTTTCGCTGATGTATATGCACGTACTCGGGTCCGGAAAATATTTAAATTTAATTACATATGCCGTATCTCTTAACATGCTCACACAATCAGTAAAAGAAAACTGCCACGAATGTAAATACAAAGAAAAATGATTTTAACCCGGAAATACGTGCACCGGTACGAATCTCGCATTCATGTCTCGGTTTTAAAATAAATATAATATTTATCACACCAAAAGTAAACTTAATGCAATGTTTATAGAATAACGAATTTTTACAGAAAAGCACATAACACTGCACTTCCTAATTTCAATTATTTCTCGCGGCCCACTATATTTTTGTCGGACGAGGACATCACGAAGGAAGCGTTTACTAGTTAGCCAACTGCAAACGAACGAATGCAGGAAGGGAGTCGAATGAGCTCCAGGGCACAACGGCCACAGAACCGTCAATTATGTTACCATCACTAGCTGTCACTTTGACTCATCCTTAGGAAAATCGTTCTGTACCCTTCCGCCCGCGCACTCTCGTCACTGCCCGCCGCTCTTCCTGGCGTGTGCACGTCTGCCCTCGTGATCGCCCACCCTTGCTTCCACCTCCACCACTTCCACTCCTCGCGCCTCCCTGTGCGCCTCTCGTCCGCCCTGCCCATTCGACCTCACGCGTGCCCGCCCGTTTGCCCACATTACATGCCCTTGGGCCCACTCGCCCCGGTTCACCAGACCTCCCGACTGCCCGCCCTTCCCGGCCATTCGTTGATTGATTTTTTCAAGTTTCCGGGCGCGTCAACGGATTTGTTCACTGGTCCCCTAAGTGTAGTGCATGTTTTTATCGGGAGATGGCGGTGATCTTCCCCCGCTGGATGGCGAGATCCGGCGCCGACCAACCGTCGACTAGCGGGTTTTCCCCCTAACCAGGATTCTCCCACCAGCGGGGCACCGCCCCAGCCGGGACAAGCTCTAAGATCCCGACCGGTCTTCCGGGATATGTGGTAGTGTAGTGCATGTTAGTATAAGTGTTTATGTGTAAGGGGTGAGGATAGTCTAGGAAGAAGAAGGAAAGATCGCGCACGGTCCGTGTCCCGTTTGGTAGGGTACTGCTCCGGCATTCGCCTGGTGTTGATCGGAGAAACCACGGAAAACTACCGATCAGAACAGTCGGTCACTAGAATTCTCCTCCAGAAAGCGACTGCATTCGACCTAGCTGAAAAGCTAGTGTCGAAAATCCCGCCGCCGTCAGGTCTCGATCCTAGAACCTCCCGGTCAGAGGCGCTGCAGTGACATCAGTTGATACACTGAGCTACCGCTCCCGGTCCGGCCATTCGTCTTCGCGCCCGTCCGTCCACTAGGCGGACCATCGCCACGCCCCACCCACCCACCTTCCCGCCTGCCAGCCCACGCATCCTCGCACCCGTCCGCCGCCCACCGCCGCCGCCCGCTGTCCGCCGTCTGCTTTCGTGCCCTTGCGACCACCCACTCTCGCCTTCGCCTGCCCGTCCGCCTTCGTGCTTGTCCGCTCTCTTGCCCGCCTCTCCACTTTCTTGATGGGCATTATTTTTTTAGACAATTCGATTAAACAAAATAACTAATAATGAGAAATAGATGATAAATATTACTAGGTATCAATAATGCGCCATGAATTCAATAACAACATTGCACGCCATTTTGCCTCCCTTTCGCTTCGCGCACTCTTTCCACCCACCTCTCCGGTCGCCTTTTCTTCTTTCCACCCACCTCTCCGCTCGCCTGCCCTCTGCCCATCCAAGCTGCTGCCCGTTCACTTACCGCCTCACTCGCCTGCCCACTTGCGCCCTTTTACCCACCTGCCCCAATGACTATTGGACCCCACTCTAGGCCCCCTGTGTGCGGAGTTGGGACCTCAGGCGTACATGTAAAAGCACTGAAGGGGAATCAGAAGTTTCCGATTCCCTTCAGTGCTTTTACAACTGGCTGCCGACTGGCTACTTTCTCAGTGGGATCTACATCGTTTGTGGCTATTGTAGACGGGGGGAGTGAGTCGGCTTGAAGGCTTCCTGCCCTCTGGGTCCGACTAGTCTAGGAGGCACCCAAGCTCTGGATTCGTCGTGGCAGTGTACGTAAGTTCTGTAAGGGAAATTGAGGAGGGATTTGTCTCACGTTTGTGTACAATGCGTATGACTTCGGTACCAATCTGGAACGCTGTAAAGATTCTAGCTGGTTAAACGATCCTTTCCTATACTAGACGGCTAACTTGACCTGTGTATCTTTTCACGTCGGCGATTTTAAAAGTATTATTCTTTTCCTTCACATACTCTTTTACTTGCGTCTAAAGCTTTTCGATTGGATTGTATGTGCGATGATAAGAGGGAAAACGAATGTGACCTATTGTTTCGCAATTGCATCTAATTCATACTGTGTTCATGAATTTTACAAATCTGGAGTAATTCTGCTCTGACCAATTATGGATCGTAACCAATTATATTTTCCGCAGCCAATCACACACGAGTATTTCTTACTTGTGCGTATGTGAAGTCGGCGCCTTACTCAAAATGATCGAATCATATGGAGAATGAACTACAGCAAAATTTGCTCAATGCGGTGCATAATGCCGAAATCTAATGTGGACCGTGTTCCTGCCAAACATTATTTCTTCTGTATTACAATGTATAATGCGGAATATTGTCTAATAGGGAAAAAAGTAAATAATATTGGTCCCTTGAGATCTCGCATTGACCACGTTTTACTGTAATTTGGACGCAGGTGAGGCAGCTATTCTTAACCACTCCCTAACCTCATGGCATTCATGTCCGAGTGACAATTCACACTCTTTGAATATTTGGAAAGGAAAACAAGTTTTGCGTCAGGTATGCATCCCATTCGGCGGACCCTCCGTGCAAACAATAGCCGGTCCCCTTCACTACTGGCATTTTCAATCCCCCTGCTCCGCTCTGAGTTTGCCAGAAGTAATTTCTGGAATCGTTTCCGATGGAATGTCACTGCGTTCCACGAGGAACTTTCCACAATCCTTGCATTTAACACATTCAAAACCTAAACATTTTTAAAATGCGGTATATCGACCTCACTTTCCCTTATATTCGATGTCTTTTCGCTACGTCCGGGTTAACTTTTCTGCAGAACGGTATTCATCTCTGAAGTAAAATTCGAATACAGCCCGCCGCACTACCGTTTCGTCGACGTCGTCCTGTTTGTTACCGTGCGCAATTTCCTGTCGTGTTTCCTGGGTGATTTCAGAAGCACGGAACCTGAAGCGGCAAGAGAAGATTTGGAAATCTTCAAAATGCGTTCAACAGATTTCACTGCGATGTCACAAGCTGCCACTGTTTGCTGATAAACTTTGTCAAGGCCCATGCCAAATTCGAGTTCGACTTTTCAGCACCTCACGTTTACGTGTTTTTTCGCGCATATCAATCTAACTTTTGTTGAAAGAAAACAAAATAAGATAAACAAGTTTATATTAGTGAAGAAGCTCAAATACTCCGTTCTCCTTCGCAATGAATACAAGACTGAAGTCTATTCTCTCCTGTCCGTCATATGATTTTTTCTTTGCTACTGCGCACCTCCGGTCACCGGACTTCCAAACTGGCGGCCACTGTAAGTGGATATGGGTAGACGTTTACATCGCGTTCTGACGTTCAGATACTAGCCTGCCTTTGCGCACTCGAAGGAGGGTGGATGAGAATTTTGCTTGCAAGTCGGTGTCCGAACCTGGGGCCTGAAAATCCTCTGGTACTTAACTAAGCATTAAAGTAGGCTGCTGCCTCATGTACCATCCAGCGCCTGCCATCGGCTATCCGACGAATTTCCCCATTTGCTTGATGAATAGTAGAATATCTGAAACAAAAATTGAAGCGTTTTTGCGGAATTTTTTATTGAAATTAATGCATTTTTTAAAAAGCAGTTTCTCAAAAACCACTGAAAATTATTTCTTTAAGTTTTTGTCCACGGATAGAACCAGGAACGCTTAATAAAATTGGGCAGCTCTCATTTTTGTTGAAGTCTCTGAGTTTTCGAAAATTAAAAATTTATAAATAGCGAGCAAGTATGCGCTCTTGTTGCTAGTTCTTTAGTTAGATTTATTAGGTCTTTTTGTTAAGGCTTCGAATGTCTTCAATAGAATTGGGAGACCCTTTTGATGATGCGAAGGGTTGACCTGTACGGACGGCACGCATATTCAAAACTACTTATAACCTCGTTGATAGTGCAGTGTGCAGATCTTGGCTTCTGAATACAATAAGAAATTTTGGTGCATAAACGCTTTTTGAGTTTATATTATTTTCGTGCGGAACAGCAGGTGCATCAGCATGCTCGTACACGCGGCAGCCCAGTATAGCAGCCTCGCGGCACTATGGCCTTCAATAACACATGCATTTTATAAACACTGATGGATGACGAAATTCGGTTCCGGTCGTGCAGCGATTGGCGTACAGGACTTTTATATACAGCGTGTTCAAACACAATCGAAGCAGTGGATTTTTGAGGGTGAAAAAATACTTTGTATGTCTTCCTTCGAAGAGAAAGTAAAGCTGGCTCTCCAATGTTGTAGATTTACTGCATGTAAAAGATACTCAAGTCTAAAGGAAACTTCTGAGATAAATTCTAATTGCCTATTTATTTATCCCAGTGATACCTCTTTTCGCTTCAGATAGCAAAGGAGTGTTTTTTTGCTTTGTCAGGCGAAAGACGAAGACTGATGGCCACCACGTAAAATACGTCATCATTGAATGGAATGAAAAACTCGTTGCCACAGAGGAGCATCTTCTACAATAACTCACTTGAAACTGTTCACTTCATGTTTTCATTATTCAGTAAAGTTTTGACGAAGGTATGCTATGATTTTCGAGAATTGGCAACTGCCTAGGAGATCATACGAAGGCCGTGACGCGGTACCAACAGCTCCGTGCTACCATCCGGTCGTCAAGTGACGAAACAGGAATAGCATTTATTTGTTTTTAGGCTTGGCTGTAGGGCAAAGCATGATCTTGGGGAAATTAAAACATATCTCGAAGGTGCGGGAATAGAAAATGCACCACTTCTAGAATCGATTAGCTGCAAGGTCCTTTAATCGGTGGACAAGGTTTGATCTCAAAATTAAAAATACGAAATGTGTATCTGTGGTAACACTTGCCACAAGTATTAAAATAACTCACTTATTTTTAATACTTGTGGCTGGAACATATTTTAATGTATGGAATAACAGAGTTTTATTTTTATTCCTCTTCTGACGCAAAAGATTTCATCTTTAGTCAGAATGTATATCCAGAAACGTTTTCAAGTTTATTCTTTCAGGTTTCAATTACACCAAGTAGACTTTTGAGGTCTTTTACAGGACGAAGACATGTTGAGGCTCTAGTAGTGAAATAATAATTTTTAGACAATAACTCCTTTTTCTACACATCGTGAAGTCAATGTTGCCGAACCGGTGGCCGAGATTGCTGAGGCAGTAGTGTTGTAGCGATCTCGGGCCGAAGGGTCGCGGATTCGAATCCCGCTTCGGACCTGGTTGTAATTGTGTTCGTCCTTTTAGCCCTTATCACCATATCGTTTCATTTTCATAGATACCATAACGTTAACACAACAATAATGGTCGCTAATGATTTAGATGTTGATGCGACCTTACATAACTTTTTTTCTTTTTTTTTCTAGTGCTTTTATTCAGCCAACAGCCGGTTACCCTTTACGTCCCGATGGGACGCATATTCGACCATACACTAGGCCAACACACTTGCGGGCTCCTCTGATCTGGGGTGAGTGGAATGCGAGGCCCTCCGCGACAACACATACAAAGTAAAGGGACAAACAACCATGCCCAAGGCGGGACTCGAAACCGCGTCCCTTAGGACCGAAGCGCTGAGTCGGTACTCGCTCTTAGTCACCTCAGCCATCCAGGTCGGCCCCTTACATAACTAAAAATAAAAATAAAAAAGTCAATATTAATAAATTTCGACTGTTGAGAGTAAAAGACTAAATGATCCCTGACGATCCATGTTTTTGTACCTCTGGCACATCCGCCTGTATCTCGTCGTTTCACCCACGTGCGAACAGCAGCGAGCTGCGTCCTCGGAGCGAAGGCGAGCCCGTGGGGGCCACACCGGAGCCTGCGATTTCCGGTGTTTTCTTCCCCGCGTCTCCTCGTCCTGATCCTGCTACCTCTGGAGACGTATGCGCCGGCTTTGGGACATAAATTTCCACTTCATGCTCACTTGTATATGAATGAATTCTGCGAACTGATATATTGTGGGGCGAGCGCGCGCGGCCGGGGCGAACAAGCCGAGCGCCCTGGCGCTTACGTCGTAACTCCTTGTCACCGCCCAAGCGACTAAACCGTGGGCTGATACCCCGCGACGCGTCGACAGAGAGCAGTCTTTTGTCGGAGTGTTTCTCGTATGGCGCGCACCTCATGTGTCGAGGGCTAGCTTACTGGCCTCTGAATCCCAAAGTGGGTGGGTTCGATCCCGGCCGAGGGACGTGGATTTTCGAAGGGTGGAAAATCCACCGTAGCCATGTCACTCTTGTGGCATATAAAAGAACCCTTGCAGATGTCCAGCGAAATTAAATCCCTCCGACAATATCCAGCCATAATAAGATATCACTTTCTCCCAATCATAGTTCGAATATGGTTACCTGAGAGCGACTTTTGGCGGAGAAAGTCACACCCCACGCGCATCAGGGGAATGCCCAAAAGGTGCGCCTGCTCCGAAGGTCCCCAGACCCGCGCTTCCAAGGAAACCTGGGTCGGAAAAGAGTCTGGCATCTAACTGCTTTGAATATTCTCTTAGGGGTATCACCGAAGTTTGCACGCGATTTTATTACTACTACTTCTTCTCTTAAGGTGACTCCTCACATTCGGCTAGTAGCGAGCGACTGCTCGCCGAATTCACAGTAGTATGGATGAGTTGCTTGCTATTTGCCGAGCGACGATTATTGGGTGCTCGCCCTACCCACTGCGTGTCGGTCTTTTGGACTCATCAAAGGAAACGAACATTCGCCGAGCACATCACCTGCTCGGGATTGAGCGAGCAGAAGCTGCTATTAGGCGAAAGTTGAATATGTGGAACTGTCTTTACGTATCGCGAGTTCGTCTAATTTCCAATCTCAATACAAGCTGTAGGCGACGGTAAGTAAGGCAGAGAGCTTCGTGATTTTCCAATTACAAGTTTGATGATATTGAGACAAGAGGACATATCATGTACACGTCGACCAATGATTAAGTTTTCAATTACTTTTAGTAATATGTTTAACACATATTTCAAAATGAAAATGAATTCAAAAAAATCTATTGTCATTAAAATTTTCTACAAGCATGTGTTAAACTTCTATGCACTGTAAATTCCAAACCGGGAGCGGTAGCTCAATGCATCAAATGATGTCATTGCAGCGCCTCTGACCTGAAGGTCCTAGGTTCGAGTCCTAATGGCGGCAGAATTTTCGATACTAGCTTTTCAGCTAGGTCGAATTCAGTCGCTTTCTGGAGGAGAATTCTGGCGGCCGACTGCTCTGATCGGTAGTTTTCCGTGGTTTTCTCCGCAGCACCCTACCAAACTGGCCGCGGACCGCGCGCGCTCTTTCTTTCCTCTTCCCTCTCCTATCCTCTCCACTAACACTAACATGCACTACACTACCACATATTCCGGGAGACCGGTCGGCAGCTTAGAGCTTGTCCCGACTGAGGTGGTGCCCCGCTGGTGGGAGAGTCTTGGTTAGGGGAAACCCCCTAGCCGAAGGTAGGTCGGCGCCATCCAACGGGGGAAGATCACCACCATCTCCCGAGAAAAATATGCACTACACTAACGGAACTAATGACCCAAGTTGACGCGACCGGAAACACGAAAAAATCAATCAATCAATCAATGTAACTTTCAAATTGAGTTACCACTAGAACGCCTTACTTTTTATGTCCGGTATGACCCAGACCACTGGAGGGGGCGGGTGAAGGGTTTGTCGCAGAAATGCAGTCAAAGAAGCTGTCGCAGAAGGAGTCTTGTAATTCTTTCACTTTTCGCTCTGGGCCTCGAACAGCAGGGTTGCGTTTTAAACTCATCACCCGGGGTTATATTCCCGACAACGCCCAGCAGAGTCTTTTCAAATCAGTGCCTTCAACGATACTTCTTTAAAGAGAAATATTGCAAAAATATTTATCTACATTTGTAAAAAACACTTTACAGGTATATAATGAAAGTATAGTTGAGTATATATTGGAATTATTAAGCCATAATGTAAATATGTTTTAAACAATTCTTGTCAATACCGGGTCTAACTCGCAACCTATGTCCGGGAACACCACTTGGCAACTTGGCAACAAAACTTGGCAATTTGGCAACAGGTAAAATACCTTCGGTATCCCTTTCACTTTTAGCGACCCGCTGTCGCGTGCCCTAAGATTTCGGGCTGAGAGAATGTGGCTAATATTGGGTGGAAGAGAGACAAAGCACTTATTCTGTCCTTGTTACGCTTCAACGTACTACTCTACTTTAGAGTCTAAAGAGTAAACACCTCTCTCTTGGCAAATGGTGGTCAATTTAAGAATGTACTAGAAGGTCAGTTTCTTCGTCATTTTAAGGAAATTATATTTTATAATTTGTTTAAGGTTTCATAATAATAAAAATAAAATAATACTACTACTAATAATTAATAATAATAATAATAATAATAATAATAATAATAATAATAATAACAACAACAATAATCCAGCCAGCCCCGTGGCACCGTCGGTTGCAGCAGCCGTCGCTGCGCCGAGGAGGCTGCAGGTTCGAGTTCTGCTTAGGCATTGTCGTAATTGCGATTGTCATCATTATCATCCTATCATCTCCTTATTCGTAATTCCAGTCGTAACATCCCTGTCTTGTTAAGGGATACAGCGTAAAAAGCTGATCCCGTAATTACTCACGTTAATCTCTCCGGGGCGTCGGGAGATTAGGTGTAGGTTGGTCATAAATGACCGATATAATAATGACAACATTAATAACATTTTTATTGTTAATTAATAATCTTAATTATTGTTACGTTGCTATTAATAAATTGATAAATCAGTCAACTTCCCTCAACATCTTCAGTATTACAGTTTTGTTTCTTTAGAATAATGGACAGAATCGCCTAAAGATACATTTTGTTTGTCTGCTCGGGTCTGCCCATCCTCACCCCACTGGCAGCGCGAAAAGATTCTGGCGTGTAAGTCGCGTACCTGCCCATGCCAACACTTTTGAATTGGAAAACACAGAAATCGGGAAGATGATCTGACGCTCACTTTACTCTCTGCTGTCTCGACATGCCACGGCTGTCTTGAAAGGAGGCATAGACATGCGGTTGCCAAATTGCCAAAACAAGAACAAGTGCTACCAGTCATGGGTTGCACGTTAAGATAAAAATTCTGTACTATTCCGCAGAATGAATGTTAAAGAAACATCTTGCAGAGAATAAGAATATAAACAGACAAAATAATAAAAGTAAACTTTTATCTACGAATACAATTTTTGCAACAATAACAATGGGAAAATGTTATAAACATTTAAATTTCCGTAATATGTTTTACTTGTGCCAGAAAAAATATATTTCCTTTGCATTGTACTTACCATACTGTCTCGCAGTATGTCAACTTTATTATATTTTTATTTTATTTACAAATATTTATTATAAACAAACATATGTTACAAATTTGCATCTCTTTCACACCGATAGAAACTTGACGGAGTTCTCAAAGAAATTTAATGGCATGTTCTAAATGGCACTTAGTTTCTTCGGGGGGTACTTACTTTCTACATTACTGAATTTACTTTGCATACAGTATAAAATACGTCCAGATGAATAATACAAAATTTTAATGCCTGGTTTAGGCCATAGTTGTTCAGCACATTTGGTAGAATACTATCCAGACGTTTGATCAACACCTGACGTGTATTCTGATGCGTGGTTCTTGCCTATACGTTTGATAAGTTTCCTCTCGGTTTTCAATACTTCCACAATATTTTCAACGAATGAAAAGCAAATTGAAACACTCATTTTTAGTAATGATCCCCCACAAGTCACAATTGTTTGATGCTGTCATTCGTTTTGTATACCATAAACTGTGTAAATACATCGAGTTTTGAAGGAAAATATTGGCGTATCATCTTTGTTCTTCGGACTTACAATACGTCTACAGTTTGTAAATGAATCACTTCATTCTAAAGATAAATATTTTTTTAGATAAAATCAGTAAAATTAGCGTTTACTTCTTCTCAAAACTCTCTTATTAATTTTAAAATCATTATTCATGAAATCTGAGTGAAAAAAACAACAAAAAACGAATTATATCTGAGCACATCATCACCATCTGGAGACCAAATAGACCTCCTGTATTCGAAACATCTTTTCTAACTTCCAAATATTTTCTTTTATATGAATACTAAGAAGAAATATTTTGTCATCCAACCTTCATGTAATAACAATTCGTATGATAATAATTTTATTTTCAAATTATTATTTGAATTGATGTTTTTGCTGTACCTTGACGAAACAACTCATGATTCATATTTCTTCAGAGGGTATGTAAATTACTAGGAGACACTTAAAATGTTTACAGCATTGAAATATGCGAAACAGAATCTACACGATCGGGTCAGTATCCAAGGAGACGTGCGTCCTAGATGAATTCACGGGCGTCCTAGATAAATTCGATTATTTTTCATTAAATATGTTTTTTTAAAGTGTATTACTAATGTGTTTATATTCAGGTTTTATCATACAGTAAATAATTGAAATTGATGGAAGGTCACGAAATCACAAAATTCTTTCTTCAAAAACAAGGAAGTTACAAGGACATAACGAGCGCTAGGGGTCGAAATGACGCCTCTAGGCGTTCTAGTTTCCGAGTTTCCGTCATATCTAGAGATGAAATAATGTCTCATATTATTAGCTGAAATTCTTTTATAACATGACAGCTTATAAGACGGAAGTTGTTCGACTAAATCCATTATTCATATTCACTTATGCAACAATGTAAATGAAGCATAGCCAAATAGTTTTGTCTGATAGTGCGAAAGCTTATGTAGGACACCCGTATTTTATGTTCTAACGTAGGCACGCTAAGAACGATATACTTTGCATATAATTTTAATATTGTCGTAAGGAAGTCTGAACTCTACACCGCCCATGTTCTTTATTCAAGAGCTGTCTCTTGTGTAAATATGTGAAGAGCAGAAATACATGAGAATAGTAACTGCAATTTTCAAAGTCTTGATATAGAATATACAATTATTTTTAATGTACTCTCCGAATGGGTGTTGAAACTGAATTTTAATATGTTTCTATTAGGTAACATTTTATAATCAAATTAATGTGTTGTTAAAACAACATAAAAATGTTTGTTGTTAATAAAACACGCTTCCGTGAAGGTCAGTAGTAATACACATACCAAACTAACCGGAAGTGAGTTCGCTATAAAATCAGTCCCCAGTTGACACTAAACTTCCAACGCTGGCATAATTAAGTTTCGGTCTTATAATAATAATAATAATAATAATAATAATAATAATAATAATAATAATAATAATAATAATAATAATAATAATAATAATAATAATGTCTTTATTACTGGCGAGGCTCAGGCCGTAATGCCTGCTCTTCCGCCTAACCACTAAAATATTTACATTTACATAATTACAATTGAGGCGTTCGGGCGGAAATAGTGATCTGACATTTCACGTTACTTACGAAATTGCAACGATCGCATTAGCTAACGGAAGTGTGCTACACATAACTAATGAAACATAAAGTATGAATGTATTTCCATTTTCAATTTTCTGGATTCTAAAACTAACTTGATATAAAGAGACACTATGTTTCTTATTTACAAGAGAGGCGTGGTAAGTCAATAATTTTACTTTGCTGGTAAGACATCAGAAATTCTCGTATATCCAAATGCCTCAATTGTGAACAAATTTGAAGAAAAAGGTGGGCATATTTTACATTTATATCTGGGATGCAAAACTAAGGACCATACAATTACCGTGCTCTAGCAAATTGAGATACTTGGACTTGGTACATCAAGCTGATTCAGTATTTTCGTGACACCAACTCCCATTTCGGTGAAATCTATCACAAGCATATTTTTATCAAAGGAAGTCTCTGTACACAATGTTATTTGACAAAATCCTTCGCCCGAACAGGGACTTGAACCCTGGCCCCTTAGGTTAAAAGCCTAATGCTCTACCGACTGAGCTATCCGGGCTCAGGCGTACCTCGGATGTATCAGAGAATAGTAAAAAGATGTAGCTGTCTGATGATTCACGTTGATTCATTCCCGTCATATCCTTTTCCCCCAACGCTCTGAAGACCCATAGATGTGGTACAGTTGAGTTGCAGTTCCTGGGCGAGAAATGTAGAGGCATTCTAGATCGTATTATTATTAAGGCTGAACGACATGTGAAACGTGTTCTGAGACAAATGAAATACTCAGAACATACGTTGCCTGTAACTTGAGTAATTCTGTTCCATATCACGTATAAATGGTAAATTGCTCTTCAACGTTAAATGTTATGGCGGTATTCAAATCTTTCCAGGTGTGCTTGAACTGCGAACTGAGGCATATTGCAGTTACTGTCCTGGTATAAGAAACGGACGCTAATCAGATGTGACATTGGTGTTTCAAATGTCATTATATTACATACGTACAGAAAGTGTTGGAACTGGTATATGGACCATTCTGCATGCAGAATGGCTGGAACAGTGGGTAATTATGAGGGAAATTCTCTTCTCCATACAAGATCAAGTGATCAAAACCATAGCCTATCAAACGTATGTTATGGGCCAAAAGATTGATAGCAAATGCCGATTATGTAAAAGTACCAATGAATCAATCCGACTTGTACGCATTGAATGTCTATCTTTGGCACAAACTGAATTCTTGCAACGTCAGAACAATTTAGCGAAAATAATTCATCCGACTCTTGCAAATATACATCAACTAGTAGAACAAGAGCAGCCGTATTATAAGCGTAAGCCTGAGGAAGTTTTCAGTAATCACCTAGCATGAAAATAACAGCACAATTGTAACTGCTAGAACGATCGATGCAAACAGGCCAGTCATAGTTTTATTTGATAAAATAGCGCGATCAGACATGATTATTGGTGTTAATTCTTACAGACGACAACCTAGTGACAATTATCGCTAAAAAAACACAAAAAAAAAACGAAAATACTAACCACTAGCTATTGAGTTGAAGAATATATACAGATTGCAGTGAGTGGAGTTAGTACTTGTGATGGTATTGGCAAATTGTATAGTCACGAAGAATTGGCAGAAGGCTGAAAAAAGTCTCTAATTACGAGAAAAAATCCTTAGAACTATGCAAAATGTCGCTTTACCGGGTACGGAAAGCATCACCAGAAAGTTTTTGAGTCTTGAATGAGGTAGATGTAGGGCTAAGGAAATGAAAACATCATCTGATCATCATTAATGGACGATTACATAAAGTTCTTTATAACACTGTAGAAGGAAGCTCTGCCACTAAGCACTGCCAAGGATTATTGTCAAGTCATTGTCAACATTCGTTCAATGGTCTGAAAGTTGATGGGAGCAAATATTTTATAAAGTTGTTAATTCAAACTTCTATATTTTCCGTTGGGAGAAGTGATGGAGGCTCGTAATTGGATATGAGTGTATTAATATTTATACATCATGCGTTGTAATTACTATACATTTTTTAATAATAATTACAACAATAATTTAGTTAATTAGTTAGATTATTATTGATACCAGAAAATTAATAACACATTTAACTTTTTTCAATTTAATCTCTTGAAAGGAACTGTTTGTTTCAGACACTGTTCCTAGCAATCTTCCAAACGTATGATTATCTTCCTATTTGAAATTATACAAAACCTGCCGCATGGATTGTATCTTATGACTCACATTTGTTTTTAAATCAAAATCGTGTTTTCTATCATTCTTGTTAAAGAGTAGTTTGGTGACTTCTTGGAGGAAATTTTAGCCCGGTGACTGCAATGTGCCGGCAGTGTTTGACCACATACCACTCCTCCATTGGCCGTTAATTACTAGCATCTGTTTTCATGGAAAGCTGATGTTTTCACCCTGTTATATTTGCGAATAGTGGGGGTCATTTTGCTCTGACCCTAGAAAATATTATTTTTGCTTGAAAAGAATCCTAGTTTTAAATGTTTTGTATCGCACTGTCAAATAGCTTATTAAAGTTTCTGAATACTTTGGGCTATGAAGTTCGAGTACAATTCGATTGGTGAGTTGCATGTGCACCTGGCCCAATTCCAGTGTCTTCACTTTTCTACTAACGCTTTATTTCACTTGTAAATGGAGGTCCAAAATAACTGATTTCCTTCTTACGTTGGCATTTCATTGACTGCAAAACTTGTAGTACTTGAAGTGTGTGACAATATATATTACGTATTTTTTCTTTCATAAAAAGTACCTTATACTTTTTATAATTTTAACTTTTTTTTAGCAATATTTCACATTGTAGTACTTACCAAATAATTATCTGAGTATAAGACAAGATCCGTCCTATTAGCAGTAATATACGCCCATTTTCACGAACTTTCTGAAAACATTTTGCCCGGTCAGAGATTCAGACCTTCGACCCGTGGGTAAAAATCATATTGCTCTTTCGACTGAGTTATATTGCCTCACATCTTCTTGCTTTGGCGGAAAAAAGATTTCAACTTCAATAACGAAACTGAAAAAAATGGTGACTGTAATTGCAAAATATTCCATATGATAAACGACACCTCTTTTTTTCACAATATTACATCTCATAAGTTGTGCTATTTATAATATTTCTTCTCAATGTGCTTTATTTAAAATAATTCACAAATCAAGGAGATTTATATAGAATTAATGTTACAGAAAATAAAGTATTGCAGGATAATAGCTTAGTTGACTCTTTTCGTTTCTTACTACGTTATATTTTAAGCAAAATTATCTAACTATTCAAAATAGAAAAAAAGGGCAAATATGTTTTGGGTGTACAAATGAAATTAGTGGTCTCATAAATGCCTTTGTATCCTATAGAGCTGTCAACAATATTTTGTTGTCGTCAGTTATACATTTTAAGCATTAATTTTGGGTTACATTATCATTTAGTTATAAAACAATGATTCGAAATCACTATAAATATACTTTCATAAACGTTTATGCAATGAGTTAAAAACTACATTCTTCTGTTATATGTCGAGAGCGACAAATCTGCGACCGCGAGTTGTATGTAATGTATACCACAGTGTTCATTCTATCATATCAAGATGTACCGAATGTTTCTCAGATTCGGCGTTGACAAGTTATAATCCTTACTTCCAGCTCTCATCAAATAATTCACATGCAGGCATTCTATGAACATCATAATGCGCGTTTTTTGCTAATTCGCCCAGAGGGATTTCTCTGAATTAATATTAGCGAATAAGTGAATAAAGTAGTATATATCTTTCGTTTTGTTATAAATTTCCAACACCTCTGGGTCTAAATACACCTCTGGGTCTGGGTTAAAATACACATTGGTTACAAAGCGGTGGCATTAAGGAGTACCACTTAGTATTTGCATATGAGGACTATCTTGAACCGGTATTGTACAATTTTTTTTCATTTAGGAGAATGGTCCAGGACTAAATTACAAATAGACAGTCCAGGAAATCAACCTAAAACAACGTTTTTCCTTTGATACAAAGAATTTTCGTTCGATTTAGTCAAAATGTGCTGTTCTTTAATTCAATTTTTTTAGGAATATTGGTAAAAAAGAGAGGCGTTTATCACAATTTTTCATTATTCAATCAATTAACTGGATTTGTTTAATTTTTAATGCCAAATATTGTGTTAAATATGAACACCGGGAAGATAAGCTGAAAATTCTCTTTCTCTTCTCTTTCTTTTCTTTCTTTTTTTCAACTCTTTCAATTAATTTTAACACTTGCTTTCCTCTTCAAAAACGAAAATTAAATATTTCACGGAAAAGCAATTCTTGGATAACACAAGGGATTAGGACATCTAGTAAAAACAAGCGAATTCTTTCTTTCATTTCTAAACGTCATGACGTATCTCAAGATTTCCTTATCTACTTTAAAAAATACAAAACATTGTTACGAAAAGTCATAAGGCAGGCAAAAATCATGAAAAACGATCAGGATATTTTGAACTCAAATAATAAAACAAAATCAATGTGGAATATAATAAAAAATACTACCAAATCAACTAGAAAACCCGTAGAGAATGTTGTTTTAAAATATAACGATATAAATGTCAACGATCCGGCAACAGTGGCTAGTCTCTTTAACCAATACTTTTCGAGAATTGCTGCCGATCTCACTAAGGGTCTTCAGGCACAAAATTCAAAAACAGACAGTGCACCCAAAATTTTAGACACAATGTTCGTTTCCGAAACTTCTTCCTATGAAATTCTCAAAATAATCGGTAAACTAAAAAATAAATATTCGTCCGGTTTAGATAAATTCCCAGATTCTTTGTTAAAGACTTGTGCGTATGCCATTATACACCCATTAACTCACATATTTAATGCATCTTTATGCACTGGAACGTTTCCAGATATTTTCAAAACAGCTAAAATTAAGCCGCTCTTCAAAAAAGGCAACAAAAATGAAATTCAAAATTATCGGCCCATCTCTCTTCTATCAGTTTTTTCAAAAATATTAGAGAGACTTTTTTACGTACGAATGGAAACCTTTCTCACTAAACACGACGCGCTTTCAGATTGCCAACATGGATTTAGAAAATCAAAATCAACGGAAACAGCTATATTTTCTTTTCTTAAAGATGTCGCCTCATCATTAGATCAAAACGAGGCACCTATTGGATTATTTTTAGATCTCTCAAAAGCTTTTGACGTCATTGATCATGACATTTTACTTTCAAAATTACCTTCATATGGAATCCGTGGTATTGCTCTAGATTGGTTATGTTCGTACCTTAAACAACGATCTCAGAGAGTTGAAATACCTTACTGGAATGATGGAACATTACGTACGCACCTTTCCGACTCTTTGCCCGTTGCATGTGGAGTTCCTCAAGGATCGATTTTAGGCCCTATTCTGTTCCTACTTTACGTAAACGATATGCCCTCGACGATTCGAAACGGAAGAACGGTTCTCTTTGCGGATGATACGAACATCCTTTGCAATAAAGAAACCGTAAATAGTACAATATCAGATGTTTCAAATTGGTTCCGAAATAACAAATTAATAGTAAACGAAAAGAAAACGGTTTTAATGCAGTTTTCCATTTCAAATAAACAATTCTGTGCTCCATTGAAAATGAACAGTGTACCATTGACTGATGTTAAGGCAACAAAATTTTTAGGTCTCTCAATTCAGTCAAACCTTAAATGGAACGTCCATTTAAATGAATTGAACACAAAATTAAGTTCATTATGCTACGCGTTCAGAATTCTTGCAAATTCAGTCAGCCTTCATACTGCTCGTTGTGTATACTTCGCGAATGTTCATTCCCGCCTGAGATATGGCATAATATTCTGGGGAAATACATCTTATAGCTCCCAGACTTTTAGATTACAAAAACGAATTGTACGAATAATAACCAAATCCCACCCACGTGATTCTTGTAAGCCTATCTTCATTAATCTAGGAATTCTACCATTACCGTGTCTTTTATTTACGAATCAGTGGTTTTTGTAAAAAATGACTTGCTTAAGGGCGGGAATATATTTTCAGAAAATGCCGAAGTCTATTACTATAACACTCGACGTAGAAATCATATTCATCAGGTGACAGTATCAACAGCTCATTACAAAAAATTCACATACAATACATGTACATTATTTTACAACACTTTGCCAGATGACATTAAACGATTAAATTCAATAGAAAAGTTTAAATCCCAAGTGAAATCGTTTCTGCTGCATAACTGTTTCTATACAATTAGAGACTATACTGAGCATCACAAGAAAAGTAACATTAATTTTAACAATGATACATAATGCATTAATTACCATTTGGACTGTATAAATGAGTATAAACAACCTGTAACAACTATTGTAACACAGCTTCCGGGTCAATGACCCCATCTCGATCAGGTTTTTCGTCCAGTTTCCCTGATCCATTGAGCAAATGCTGAGATGGCCCCTTGTTTTGCTTCTGGACATAAATGTAACTTCATTTTCTGTGCACGTCTTCTAGAATTCAGTGGGAAATACAATTATTCAAATTATCGTTTCCATGTTGTCGCGGCAGGAAGTAATAAGAGCCAAAATTTATTGCTTATTTATCCTTGAAAATAGATTTTATTACATGGGAGTTTTTTGTTTGTTTTTTCTCCCTTTCAAAATTCAAAATTTATTGCTTATTTATCCTTGAAAATCGATTTTATTACATGGGAGTTTTTTTGTTTTTTTTCTCCCTTTCAAAATTCAAAATTTATTGCTTATTTATCCTTGAAAATCGATTTTATTACATGGGAGTTTTTTTGTTTTTCTTTCTCCCTTTCAAAATTCAAAACTTAAGTAGTATATGATTTAGTGTAGGGATCACAGAATTTTGAAAATATGCACACAATTCACTTTTCCCCATAGCCCGTCATACGCAGTTTTTAACTGTTTTTTGACGTAAATAAATAAATAAGTAAATTACTTGGTGCGGAGCTACAAAAATCCCAGAACCTCCAACGGATTGAACGATTCCAACGTGTTAATTTGCTCAATTCATCATACACGCACGAGAGACGCGGTAGGTAATTTTCATTCCGTGTTGTTATTGACACACGCAAAACGTGCAGTGGACCCCAGTAGTATGTTTAAATAAAAGTGAGAGATCAATTAATTACACATGGGAACGCCATATCTCGTTAGAGCTTTGCTTAATACGACTCAGGAATAGCTTTGGGAACAACGGCTACTTACGAATTATAGCACAAAGCGGACGGTTTGAACACATCGACCAGGATCAATTTAAGCGCGAGGGATTTGACCCGTAACTGGGAATCGTGATTATCCCCAATCCAAAGGTTTGAAAAACTTTTCACCGGAACGGCTGTGGTATCGATTGATTTTGGCTTCATCACAACTTACTTCGCTTGGGATGCATTATTTATTGAGATGAGTAAATTTAGAGTAATCCTGAGTTTAGGGTGGCACGGTTCCTTTTATGATTCATTATTTCCCGTGATTCTTATGTTTATAGTTGCGCGGCTCACTTGAATCACTGGTTGAGTGCTCGAGAATAATTTTTCTGGCATTGAATAATTTTTTGATGTCAAAGCATGATTATATACAATATGACTACGGGTCAAAGCCATATAAAGCTATTAATTTTTATTGTTGAAAACTTGAATATCATTAATGGTGAATCCGATTTCTCGATATTTCTGGTGTGGAATTACCTTTTTTGTGCACTGTCAGCCCATTTAATACGTTTGTATTGCTTACTGTGATGGATGTTTTGAATGCTGAATTTATTTATAACTTGCACGGACAGGGAAATTTGAATGTGATGAAATGGTGTCAAAACGCCGCTCGAAGTGAAAGAGCCCAACGCTACAAAGTTGAAAGTAATTTTGATAGCTACCTCTCTGAATACTCGTGTCGTTGAAAGTGGAGAAAGGATAATCAAAAAATTCAGTCATTTTCTAGAAATGAACCGGGAGCGGTAGCTCAGTGCATCAACTGATGTCTCTGCAGCGCCTCTGACCTGGAGGTCCTAGGTTCGAGTCCCGACGGCAGTAGGATTTTCGAGACTAGCTTTTCAGCTAGGTCGAATTCAGTCGCTGTCTGAAGGAGAATTTTAGCGGCCGCCTGCTCTCATCGGTAGTTTTCCGTGGTTTCTCCGATAAACACCAGGCGAATGCCGGAGCAGTACCCTAACAAACGGGGCTAATGATCAAAGTAGTTGACGTGCCCGGAAACACGAAAAAATCAATCAATAAATCTAGAAATGATTAAAAAATTATAAATTCAACGAATATGTAAGTTGATTTTTCCTTTTCTTATAAAAATACTGCTATTTTTAACATATTAAGTAGTATTTGTTACAAAATAGACGGCGAGTTGTTTTTTAATATTGATTGATTTTTCGTATTTCCGGGCGCGTCAACTGAAGTGGTCATTAGTCCCGTAAGTGTAGTGCATGTTTTTCCCTCGTGAGATGGCAGTGATCTTCCCCCGCTGGATGACGAGGTCCGGCGCCGACCTACCGTCGGCTAGTGGGGTTTCCCCCTCACCAGGACCGTCCCACCAGGTCCTGACCGGTCTCCCAGAATATGTGGTAGTGTAGTGCATCTTAGTGTAAGTGTGTGTGTGTAAGGGGAGAGGAGGGACAAGGAAAAGGAAGGAAAGATTGCGTGCGGTCCGTTTGTTAGGGTACTGCTCCGCCATTCGCCTGGTGTTGATAAAAAAAAACACGGAAAACTACCGATCAGAGCAGCCGGCCGCAGGATTTTCCTCCAGACAGCGACTGAATTCTACCTAGCTGAAAATCTAGTGTCAAAAATTCCTGCCGCCGTCAGGACTCGGAACTAGGACCCCCCGGTCAGAGGCGCTGCAGTGACATCAGTTGATGCATTGAGCTACCGCTCGCGGTTTGTTTCCTTGGTATTAAAATAGAGGTTTAAGGGGTGATAGCCTCCAATAATAAATGTTTAAGTAGCGTGTGTTACTGAAATATAATTTATTTTAAACAGTTGTATTGATTGCGTTAACATAATGATCTTTTCTAGTTTTTTTTATTTCGTATCAAATTATTTAACTTCAGTTCATAAAAAGTATGTATTTTTCCATAAATAAGCAGATTTGGAGATACTTTGATGAATCATTCAAGGATTCAGTTCATGGAGTCGATTCCCCTCTAATGAACCGAATCAGTGAAGCCAGCCTAAACCCGGGATTTGCCAAAGTTAGATACGTTTGTTCTTGGTATCTGAGGAAAATATTTCTGGAAACAATGCGGCAATCATGCAATTGAGCATCTCGGCATGTCCATTGACAGTGACCTACAGCTACGGATGAGTCAGAAGAAACAACTGAAGTCAGTGACTGCTATAACTGGTAGAGTATGTTCAACCAACACCCCCTGGATCTATTCGGGGGGTGTTGGATCAACTCCGCCTCTACTCAGACGGCCTCAGAACAAGCCAACAAGGTCATCACATTTAGGCCGATTGCTGCATCGGCGTTTGCCTGTGTCGGCGTCGCATTAGTGTTTGGATGCAAATTTTATCTATGTACAATGCAAAGAAAAATAAGTATAATACCAAAAAAAGTCATTTATTACTTTATAGTATACAAGTTCATTGCTATGTGTTTACGGACCTTAAACAAAACTCGCAATGGTATTGTTAATACACTTGTGGACCTTTCTAATGCCCTCGAGCCTTTTGAATACTTTATGGCCCGCTCTAAAACCAATACAACACAAACATCATACTTATGAATTCTAGTTATGAAAGTTAAGATACAAGGAAATACAATAAATAAATAGTGTAATGCTGAAATAAGTAAAAATAATAGGTATTTTTCTTAATTGTTGTAAAAAATTGCAATTTTGTAATGTTCACGTGGATTTAAAATTGCCACCAGTCACTCATATTTCACTGTTACGTGTCACCTTTTGTTAGACATGCTTCTTGAGTAGAAGAACTACTCATTATAATAAGATGCATAAGGTACATCGGGTAACATCCTCGAAATGTCATTTTTGATGTTATGAAATATTCTAAATAACTTTTGGCAATATAGGCAAGTAATCTAAAAGTGTCGTTTCAACAGCGCCATTCACACTGTTAAACTACTCTCGAATACACCATAAATATTTTCATATATTTCTCCAGCTTTTACTGGAAACAACTGTCCGTAGATTTGTTAGCCTTTGCGAGAATTTCCGTAGAACTACACAATATTTTTTCATTTTGTACGAAAAAATTAGTCCAACAACGATTATGCAATAGTAATTAGATACCCACTCTGTTTTGTTTATCTGACGTCATATTGACAAATGACAATTACAACGCGTCTTTTCACTTAAACATAAGAAAACTTATAAACTATTTAAAAAATATCTGATTGAGCAACGCACTAGTACACCATAAAATTTTGTATGTACCACGGGCGTTACTATAATACGTTATAATTAATAGATATTACAATAAAAAAAGTTGGCAAAATTTATTACATTTTGTTAACCTAAGGATTCATGGTTCAAATTCTTATTTTGCCGATACGTTCGGTGCGGTACGTTGTTAAACGTCATCAAATCACTAACGATTAAGATACTTTCTGTAATGATAAAAAAATCTTTACTATTTTATTGTTCCCGTTTCTGAAGTTCAGACAGAACAGAAAAAGAAACAAACCAACCTAAATTTATATTGATTTTTTTCTGTAATTTAAATTGAAAAGAGAAGGAACAATTATTCGTCTTTTTGTTAATGGTTAATCCAGTGATAACAAAAACATTCGAAAATGCAATGTAAGTTCTAAGAAAGTACCAACAGGTCAGGGAAGCTAAAATGGTGAACCGGGATTTGAAAAAAGGGTTTGCAATAATTGCAAACCATAATTATTATGGTGAAAATAGGAAGGAATCGGTGAAGAAGGGATCCCATTATGCCGACACGATTCCTCGCGGTCGGGCAGTCCCCCGGAGCGCCCGGATAGCTCAGTCGGTAGAGCATTAGGCTTTTAACCTAAGGGTCCAGGGTTCAAGTCCCTGTTCGGGCGATAAATTTTAAGGAGGTTGAAGTTAAGAAACGAGTTAGAGACTGACGATAAGCAAATATTTAAACCAATATTTCTTCAGGCTGTCGAGTATTTCCTCAATTCTCCGCTAAGTTTCTATAAGAAAAACCCTTAGGAAGTCTCTCCGAACGAATCTCCCCAGTGGCGCAATTGGTTAGCGCACGGTACTTATAGGACAGTAACTGAGATATGCCGGGGTTGTGAGTTCGAGCCTCACCTGGGGAATCTTTTGATTTATAACGTGACTTTTCTGTAATTTCAAAAATACAGCACAGCTCCTCATTATTGTTTCTTCTTTTTGAAGACATTTAAAAGGACCGAATACTTTCGAATATATATTTAGTCTCTAATAGTTTCGACACATATATTTAGATTAGCACCATGAGAGCATTAATTTTGTGTGAAATAAATACATTGCAGAAAAGTAAAATTGATCTTTTTGTTGCCTACATATGTAATATCGTGCATATCGAGGCTGAATCAACATATCTCGTTGACCTTCAACAGCATTCATGGCCAGGAAAGCTTCTTTTGCTTTAAAACATTTATTATTTCACTTTCATTAACACATTTTTCAGAATTAGCTAACGCTACAGAAAATGTATAACATATTATTTAAATATATTTTTAAGTTAAATGTTGGTTATTTTTATTTTTTGTAATATTTATGTTGTAGATAATGTAGTTATTATTATGTACTTAGTATTATATTGTAGTTCTACCAAATGAAGCATCTGTACGCGTGCCTGGGAAGCTAAAATGAGGAACGGGAATTTAAAAGAAAGATTTGCAATTATGGTAGAAATAGAAAGGAGTCTGTTGAAGAAGTGACCCATTATGAGGTTATGTGTCCGAGCGGCCGTTAGATGGAAGACCGGGCCCGGATAGCTCAGTCGGTAGAGCATTAGGCTTTTAACCTAAGGGTCCAGGGTTCAAGTCCCTGTCCGGGCGGTACGTTTTAAGAAAATTGAAATTAAGGGATGATGATGCGACTAAAGAGAAAGCAAACTTTAAACTTAGATATCTTCAGTCATGTATTTCCGTGATAAATTTATAAATTCATTGCTCTAGAAAGTAGAGTAAAAAAAAACACCGTGTTCTCCTCCATGGCGTAGTTGGTCAGCAACAGAAACGTGCCGATGTTGTGAGTTCCAACGTCACCCATGGAATTTTTGATATATGATACGCTTTCATAATTTTTACAATTTTTTTGACTTGCAACAAACCGAAATAAGCTATGTCTGATGTCACACTGAACTATATTGTACAAGACAGTTGGTTGACTGGAAACGTATAAAACGTCCCTCCCGTTTAAATTATTCTTATGAGCAGTTTTTCTCCCGCATGAACTTACAGAACATAATTACAATTGGGGCATTCGGCCGGAAATAGTGATAACAAGTCCAGAGGGCGAACGCTCTCGCATCTGCTGTCGACAACGCGAGTGACAGTGGCACGAACACTCGAGCCAAATATTGATTGTTTCATTTCTTTCAAAAATGTGAAACTCAATGTGATTTTGTTTAATGAAATGATATGATTATGTTTCTCAAAAAACTTCGTTCTCTTTATCATTATCTCAAACTATGTTTCTATTTTCTTCGTTATATAAATAAAATTAACAACATTGAAACATTTAGAAAAGTATGGTGATGTGTATTACAACACAAATTAAATTTATGATGTGCGTATAATTATTAACAACGATAGATCGTTAAATATCCATCCTGTTATTTAAACGAGAAATAGTTTCAAAATCAGTTGCAACACTAAATATTGACCATGAAATTTGTGGGAGTTGTTGAGCAGTTTAATCTGAAATAATAGTTTACAAAACGAAACCTCCCCTCTTCAGAAACAACAGCTGTTATATGAAGTCTTTAGTTGTCAAATTCAACGTGATTCAAAATCTTAAGGCTAAATGCACCGAAAAATACTTATAGGAAAAATCAATAGATCGCAGCACTATCACACGGAATTTACTAGATCGATAACGTCTGAACAAATTGTCCGATTTTCGATCTGTAAACGGCTTTGGACTCCTTTTTAAAATATAATTCACGCTACGATGCCGTTTTTCAAAAAATATTTCCAAAAAAAAAATTTAAAATGATTTCTCATAGTTCCTGGAAGAAATTAAAAAATGTGGGCTTATAGCGCGATGACGACGTGCTTCCTGAATTCAACGCCGTGTCAACCATGCAAATCGGATGAATAGGAGCGGCGTAAAGTGAAATTTCGGAAAAAGTACCTGACCCCCCCCCAGTTGTGTCGTGTCACCCGACCCTTTTGAGGGCTCCCTCGACGCGGCCGAACGGCCAAACCCGGCGCGGCGGCAGCCAAACCCGGCGGCGGCCTGCGACACGAGAGGAGGCCGTGCCCACAGGCAGGCAAGCCGGGCAGTCAGTGTATGGTTTCGTCCCTTTCAATCTCAATATATTTTTCTTCACTTATCAAACTAGTGATGCTGTAACACAATCAAACGGTCTCATATCATCTGTAATAGTCGAATAAAACTACATATCTTGTTCACATATTTCCGTCTTCCTTCGAATACCATCAAAAAGTTATTTGAGGCACTACTCAAAATATCAATTCCGATTTGGAAACTGATTTCAAAAAGAAAATTGAACTAATTGTGTAGATATCACCAATATTCCATGTCCTAACATCTTAGTTTACATACATTTTACTTCTAAGATCTTCCGTTACCATTCCACTACCAGAAAGAATGAGCCAAAATTACGCACGAGCTCTTTTATCCTGCGACTCGATTTTTGATCTCAAAACGGCGTTTGTCTCCTTGATAGACTTCACCTGATGAATCTGTTTTCCGGAGTAAAATTTTAAAATATATATATATATATATATATATATATATATATATATATATATATATATATATATATATGTGTGTGTGTGTGTGTGTGTGTGTGTGTGTGTGTATTTTTTAATGCATTAAATTGTCATGAAAGCAATATAACTTTAACCCTTAGTCAGGAACACCACACTAGAAGAGGAATATCCGTCTATGAGGGGGATAAATTATGTTTTGTTATACAGGTCGGCAACTTTTACATTTCTACATTAAGATACCATTTTTCTAAACATCGTACACGCTTATCAATAACATTTAATCGGGTAGCAATTCAATTTAAAAGATTTATATACTACTAGTAAAACGTAGCATACCAGTCACTGATAAACCTCATATTAGGGAATCAGAATGCAAACGTATTAAATCGGCGATCCTCATCTAGGTGTCGAGAATAGGGATGCAACATTGATGTTGATATTTTCAAAACAGATTTTGTATAGACACATGAACATATTTCGTAAAAAAATGAAACATTTATGAAACCTGATGTTTATTATCGATGTGCTTGATGAGTTGTTGTGAATGAAAAGAACCGATAATCACAATTTTATAAAAAAGTTAAAATATGAAATAATATTGCATTATACCACTGTCAATACGTTTACGAAATATTGCATTTCTGGTATTATTTTGAAGAGCGACAAAATTTGTTTTTTGTAAAGTCTGGACAAAAAAGCGACAAATTCTTATGGTGTTATTTTTTATTTATGTCTGTAATTAGTTGGTTTTCTTACGTTTGCGATGCTAAGTTGTTATCAAGTTAGCCGAATCTTAATACCAGGGTCAAATGAAGAGCGACAAATTTTTTTTGCGTAACAAATTAGCGACAAAAAAGCGACAAATTTTGAGCCTAGTTTCAATAATTTTTGAAAACTTTGCGATTCTAACTTTATGGAGGTACCGGGCGGGCGTTCTTTCAGCGCCCACCGCGAAGGGCTAGGCTAAAGTGGCCGTGGGGGAGGGGTTCCGGGATTTCCAAATCCGATATGGCACTGGGACAGTGGTTCTCGAATATCGTTGCGAATGCTCACTCCAAGTTCACTGCGTGAAGGGGGGAAGGGGGAAGGGGGGATCAGGTATATTTTCCGAAATTTCACTTTACGCCGCTCCTATTCAACCGATTTGCATGATTGATACGGCGTTGGATTCAGGAAGCACATCGTCATCGCGCTATAAGCCCACATTTTTTAATTTCTTCCCGAAACTATGAAAAATCATTAAAAAAAAATTTTTGGAAATATTTTTTGAAAAAACGGCATCGTAGCGTGAATTCTATTTTAAAAAGGAGTCCAATGCCGTTGACAGATCGAAAATCGGACAATTTGTTCAGACGTTATCGGTCTAGTAAATTTTGCTTATTTTGGTGCTGCCACGTGGTGGTGGCAAATTGAACTAGTGTCGGTACATTTAGCCTTAAGAGTCACAGGGCTTTCCTCACACTGAGGGCTCGGGCAGCGGTCACTTGTCCTAAAAGTGAAATTTCTTTCTTCCATGCATCAGGTATTCGGCATTTTCTCCAACAATTATTAAATAGTTCAAGAAGTCTTCAGTTCTTCACTTCCGTATTTTAGGAGTTCGGCATTGATACCATCTACCCCAGGAGCTTTTCTATTTTTCATGTTTGGCAGTGCATTTTCCATTTCTTGTTTGCTAAAAGGGTCTATATGAGGGTTGTTGTATTGTGACTTATCTTCATCGCATAATCATCCCTTAATTTCAATTTTCTTAAAACGTACCGCCCGGACAGGGACTTCAACCCTGGAGCCCTTGGTTAAAAGCCTAATGCTCTACCGACTGAGCTATCCGGGCCCAGTCATCCATTGTACGGCCACTCGGACACATAACCTCATTATGGGTCGCTTCTCCAACCGACTCCTTTCTAGTTTGACCATAATTGCAAATCCTTCTTTTAAATTCCTGTTCCCCATTTTAGCTTCCCAGGCACGTGTCCTGATGTTTCATTTGGTAGAACTACAATATAATATTAAGTACGTAATAATAACTACATTATCTACAACATAATACTATATAAAATAAAAATAACCAACATTTGACTGAAAAATACATTTAAATAATATGTTATACAACATGTTCTGTAGTGTTAGCTGATTCTGAAAAATGTGTTAATGAAAGTGAAATAATAAATGTTTTAAAGCAAAAGAAGCTTTCCTGGCCATGAATGCTGTTGAAGGTCAACGAGATATGTTGATTCAGCCTCGATATGCACGATATTACATATGTAGGCAACAAAAAGATCAATTTTACTTTTCTGCAATGTATTTATTTCACACAAAATTAACGCTCTCATGGTGCTAATCTAAATATATGTGTCGAAACTATTAGAGACTAAATATATATTCGAAAGTATTCGGTCCTTTTAAATGTCTTCAAAAAGAAGAAACAATAATGAGGAGCTGTGCTGTATTTTTGAAATTACAGAAAAGTCACGTTATAAATCAAAAGATTCCCCAGGTGAGGCTCGAACTCACAACCCCGGCATATCTCAGTTACTGTCCTATAAGTACCGTGCGCTAACCAATTGCGCCACTGGGGAGATTCGTTCGAAGAGACTTCCTAAGGGTTTTTCTTATAGAAACTTAGCGGAGAATTGAGGAAATACTCGACAGCCTGCAGAAATATTGGTTTAAATATTTGCTTATCGTCAGTCTCTAACTCGTTTCTTAACTTCAACCTCCTTAAAATTTATCGCCCGAACAGGGACTTGAACCCTGGACCCTTAGGTTAAAAGCCTAATGCTCTACCGACTGAGCTATCCGGGCGCTCCGGGGGACTTCCCGACCGCGAGGAATCGTGTCGGCATAATGGGATCCCTTCTTCACCGATTCCTTCCTATTTTCACCATAATAATCATGGTTTGCAATTATTGCAAACCCTTTTTTCAAA
Organism: Teleogryllus occipitalis; assembly: GCA_011170035.1. NCBI lineage: Eukaryota > Metazoa > Arthropoda > Insecta > Orthoptera > Gryllidae > Teleogryllus > Teleogryllus occipitalis. The sequence goes on along the minus strand of BLKR01002116.1, from coordinate 162,347 downwards.
TCCCGGTTCACCATTTTAGCTTCCCCGACCTGTTGGTACTTTCTTAGTACTAACATTGCATTTTCGAATGTTTTTGTTATCACTGGATTAACCATTAACAAAAAGACGAATAATTGTTCGTTCTCTTTTCAGTATAAATTACAGAAAAATTCAATATAAATTTAGGTTGGTTTATTTTTTACTGCTCTGAACTTCAAAAACGGGAACAATAAAAAAAACGTAATGAATTACTGAAAATATCAGAATAAATTGAGAAACTATTTTTTATTATATTTTAATTAATTATTTTTAAAGTAAACTTATTCAATAATAATAATAATAATAATAATAATAATAATAATAATAATAATAATAAGAAACATTTGTTCTGCAAATCTGAATTTATAATTTATTAATATTTATTTAAAACAGAAAAGTGTAAAACAGTTACATTTCTTGTGCATATGTTCTGGAGCGTAAGTATCTTGTTATGAAATTAAAGCAATGTTTATTGTTATATTTACCTCAATGCCTATTTTACATAACAAGTTTGTTTCACTTTTAATCAATATAAGAAGGAATCGTCGTTCTTGAGAATTCAATTTTCTTTGGACGCCAAACAAGCACGGGCGTGCCTTTCTCTTTGGACTCGGCGGTCACTTGCTCTCGTCCTGAGGGTGGCGTTAGTGGGAGAGGGGATTAAGCGTACTTCCCGTCAGTTCACCTGCTTGAAACCACCAATTGCTATCCGACCCGCTCAAACATGGTTGCCAGTGCATTTTGCTCTGGTTGCGTTTTATACTGATCACCCGGTATCTTAATCGTTAGTGATTTGGTCACATGGAACAACGTATCACACCGAACGTATCGACAAATTACGGATTTGAACCACGAATCCTTAGGTTAACAAAATATAATTAATTGTGTCGACTAGTTTTTTTGGATTATAATATCTATTAATTGTAGACAGTCAATGAGTAATATTTTTTAATACATGGCACCACGTGTAACAGACCAATGTAATGCTTCGTCAGGAACAGCTTATTTTAATTTATTATAAACCTATTTCATTCTAAAATCAGCATTGAGCATTTTTATTTTAATTAATATTGAATTATAAGCAGAAGTAAATAAGTTGCATTCAGTTCTCAATTCTATTTCCAAACATAGAGTTGAATGATCTCAAGTTTGAATTTCAAAATCCAAAAATTGACTGTGAGACTAAAAGGGGAGCCAGACTTATATCCGAAACTAAATTTATAAAATTAATCAAACTATAAGTTCCAATGTTGAAATCGCGCTACCCGTGCCCTTTATTAACTTCACTCTTATTCTATTAACTTGGACCTTCATTAAAATGTACCGCCCGCACAGGGACTTGAACCCTGGACCCTTAGGTTAAAAGCCTAATGCTCTACCGACTGAGCTATCCGGGCACTCGGGCATTGTTTCATTGTGTTGTGCACACTGCCAGTAATAATAAAAGTATCTTAAATTATACTCAGAATATTTATAAAATTTGAATAGACGAATTCAAATTATCAAGAGTTTAAAAAACGAAGGATCAAGCGGTTATGATAAAATAACTACGAAACTAGTAAAAGAATGCACATCGATTCTTGCTTCATTATTAACACATACAATAAATCTAAGTTTCTGTAACGGAATTATTCCTAATCAACTCAAAAAGACCATACTTATTCCCATTCTGAAGAAATCTAGTAAAATAAAACTGGATAAACTTAGATCAATAACTCTGTTAAAAAATCATAGAAAAATGTATGAAAACGAGACTTTCACATTACTTAAAGAAAATTAATTTCTTCAGCAAACATCTGTTTGAATTGACAAAAGGTAAATCCATAGAACTTGCTCTTGCCGATGGGTTGTCTCACTGCTTGAGTAAATGTAATAATCTCTTTTTACGAACAGGTGTATTTCTAATACTTTGCTAGGTATTGCATGTTTATTTATTTTAATTAATTTTCTAGCTATCTTGTATCACAGTAAAACAAGAGAAAATAAATAAAAACAATCTATTTTAACTATTAAACTTGTTCAAATAATTGTCATCTAGATAGGGATTCGAAACCATGTGACCTGGTTTACGTCCGGTTGGTCTCACCTTATTAAAATACATTTGTTCTCAGTACTCCGTAACACGGACACAACTTGGATTTCTCTACTGTAGAAGAAAACATTTCCGAACGTAATTGCGACCAAAAAAGGTAACAGGATGGTGACACATGGAATATTTTTTTAAAAAAAAATTATCATGCACCAAAGCATTCTGTTGAATCGTGTAATATCAGTCACAGCAGGCACTGGCCTCAGTTGTTTATTCTCATCCAGAGTTCTGGGTCACTGCAACTGGACGCGCAGAAGGCTCCTTTACTTATTGCCACCTGATTTCCTGGAATATTTTGCTAATTTTGCAAGAAAAAATATATCTGAAATTGACTCACCTCTAATAAACAGTGCACCCCAAGCGTGGTAAGTTGTAGTGAGATCAAACACAATCGGTACCACAGCCGGCCTGCTGAAATGTTTCGGAAAGGGGTTAATGGCGATTCCCAGTTACGGGTCAAATCCCATGCGCTTAAACTGATTCGAGCCAATGTGTTCAATCCCCCCGCTTTGCGATAGAATTCGTTTGTAAGTTGCCGATGTGCCCAAAGCTATTCCGAAGTTGCATTAAGCACAGCTTCAGCGTGATATGGCGTTCCACTGTGTAATTAATTGATATCTCTCTTTGTTTACTTATTTATTTATTTAAACAGACTACTGGGGACCGTTGCACGTTTTGCGTGTGTCAATAACAACATGGAATGAAAATGACCTACTGCGTCCCTGGTGTGCGTATGATGTATCGAGCAAATTAATGCGTTGGGATCGAGCAAACTGTTCGAGGGTTTGGCGATTGCGGCAGCGTTTCGCTTTGTCAGCAGATCGGTGAAAGAGGTAAACCGTATTGTGATAGACAGTGCCGAAGTGTTTAATAAAAACTATTTTTGACAACTACACAGTAACGATGCCGAACTATAGCATAGATTTTGAAAGAAAAATGTTGTACTAAAGAATCATGAGCACTAAATAATATTTCAGTGTAACTTCTGTTTATGAACAATTAACACTTTATGTCTTATGGAACTTTGATTGATTGATTTTTTCGTGTTTCTGGGCGCGTTATTAGTCCGCTCCGATCGAGAAAGCACATATTATTTTGAAAAGACAATCGCCATTTATAAGATGGGGTATTTAAAAATGATAGCCACTATTTGCAGTTTGTTCAATAAAAAAGAAGCTTTTCCGTCCAAAGGAAAAACATCGAGGCTTGGGTAGCTCAGTCGATAGATATTTAACTTAAAGAGACCAATGTTCGCGTTTGTGAGGAGAAGAAATATTTTTGAAGAAAATAAATATTAACAAAATCAGGAACTTCAGCGGATACAGATGAGTTTAATGGGTTATAAATGTAATACTGCAGAGAGTTCAGTACCACTATTTCGACTTCAGGTCGGGGTTAATGTTTTAATAGATACTAAGCATGTCACAATATTGAGGTGGCCTGAAATTGAAATATCGAGCTTAAGTAACCAAAAATCAATTCGAAAAAACATCAAAATATTTCAATTTACTTTTTATAGTTTTCAAGACATTCTGAATCATTTGAAGCATTTTTATATTATATATTTTTACATAATTTGAATTAATTACATATTTATACATATTTTACTTAAATAGCTACACACTTCTTTACACATTTCATTACATTTTAATACATTTATATGGCGAAACGAAAAATTTCAGATGCGAGTTTGCAATAATTGTTAATGGAATCATCTGTCTTACAAAGCAATGCAATGCTACACTACCGGACCTTCGCTAAGAAGGAAACTTCCCCCCCCCCCGCTTCTTAAACACTGCGTGCTCGGAATTAAGGATGAGCGGATGTTTGTGAAGCAGAAGTAATTTCATCCATGTACTTGCTCTTTATATAGTGTGCTATATATAGCATGCTTTATATAGCCCATGTGTAACTCTATGTAAAACCAACAAATATCTTTTATAGATAATTGTTATATCGCGATTTAGGGGAGGGGGAGGGACGTCCCTATTACGCCCCACCTCTCCGGGATTTATGACCACTATTCACTTGAGCACCGGCTCCTCGTAAACAACATTGTTTATATTTCGAACACATTTTTGAATTCGAATAAAACTCTTATGTGTGATGAATAGCAACCTATAATAATTTCTGTAGAGATAGAACTTTCTTTTACATTTTCCCAATCTATTATAGGGTCTAATTTAAAACACAATAACGAATGTTTATTGTAAACATTTTGTATTTTTCTTACTTATTTTGGAAAAAATAAATAAATAATTCGTATGTACGTAGTTTGCTCTTTGATACAATAAATTCCGATCTCTAGTATTAATCCACCGGTGGTTGACATTGTAATGTTGAAACTACGGAAAAGTGTCGCATTTCATTGCGAACGGTTCTTACACAGCGAAATGCCAGTCCCGTGGGCTAGCGTTAACGGCGGAATATTTGACATGCGAGTCTATCGCAAACCATCGGTTCGAGCAAGAATAGTTTAGCCCGCAGAGTGTTAGGAACACTTAAGCTATTCCCAATAAACTTATATTAACCCATGTAAGAGTCGAAGATTCAAGTCCTTGTCGGAGCGAATGGCTTTGAGCAAGTGTTTTGTGTTATTTTTTCTAAATTAGATGTTAAAATGTTGTTTGAATGTTTGTGGACTTCCTGAACAAATTTTAAAAGCAATTAAATACCAGGAATGAATGCTGCGTGAGGCCCCTTGACAGTCAGACACGTCCCCAGTGGCGTGTTCAACTGTGTCCCCAGTGGCGCAATTGGTTAGCGCACGGTACTTATTAGACAGTAACTGAGAGATGCCGGGGTTGTGAGTTCGAGCCTCACCTGGGGAACCTTTTAACTATTTTAACTTTTAGTAAGTTTCAAATGCACATTCAATTTTTTTTTGTCCGGAGTTCATAAAATTGTCAAAGCGATCTGCCAAACATTATATGATATATGCATATCCTTGTACAAATGGCGTATTTTTCTTCATATATGATCAAATTTTCTACGAGCAATGTATTGAATTAGTGATTTGTAGTTATTGCAATTGGGCAAATTGCATTACGTTACATGAAATGTCACAAATCATATTCTTTACTTACACACTTTCTGTATTTGGGAGGTTATCAGTAGTTAATTCTTTCTAGAAACCATTTGAATTATTAATTAAGAATTATTATTATTGTAGGTACTCTCAACTAATGGAAGAAAATATTTGGTGCCTTCAAGTAGTAAAAGTTTCTTAAATGAATAAATGACAACGTAAGAAGAAATAATGTAGTAACCGCTATTTACATGTTAGTGCTAACGAGATGTTAACGGAATAGTGCAAATCAGGAGCACAAACAATTCACTAAATAAACATGTACTTCAGAGAGAAATCTCGCAAGGAAATGAACAATGTGTTTTTCGGAAAATACTCATGACGTGCAGACAATTTACGCTTATTGAATAGAAAGATTCCCAATAATTCCTTATAACAATGTGAAATAAAAAAATTAAGACTAGAAAACTTTACAAACAAAACGTATAATTGTTGGATCGGAGCAAAATGGTCCTTATTATTGTCAAATATTGTCGGGTGAAAGTCACAGAATTTTATGAATCCAGATACTAGCAGATGGTAGCCAATGGTAAGGATAACTAACTCTGTACGCATTGTAGCCACCAAGCCGGAATTTCCTCCTAGCAATGAACAAAACTACTTTTTTTACCAGAATGACAGAAAACCCTAATTGTAGTTACAAAACAAATGTGAATCAAGGTGACAATGCAAGCCACGTTGTAGTAATGCGTAATTTGGTGTTGGAAGAAACATAAAATTGAAATGAACAAATAATAATAATAATAATAATAATAATAATAATAATAATAATAATAATAATAATAATAATAATAATGTCAAAATAAAAATGTTTTTATCCAGTTATTTTTTAAATGAGTATACTGCAGCAGCAGAAATTGACTGTTCTGAAAGGGTACATGTGACTACTAAACTGTAATTATTTTTCTTCGCGTGACGTCAAATGTCATGAGCAGTAACGCATTGAGTATGAAAAAATTGTTGCAATTTGACGACAAATCGCCAAATTATTTAACTAAATATTTGCTTTTTTCGGTCAAAATTGAAACTGTTGCAGATTCTGTATTTTTTTCGAGTTTCTGGCCAACGAAATCATAGACACCTCTCGCACGGCCAAATGCTGCTTAATTTTCCTAAACGTTTACTTTTCGTAAACGAACATTATAGAGAAATCATATCTCGGGAAATGAAATGTCATTGTCATCACATCTGATTAGCTCATTATACATACATATTAGTAACAGTTCCATGCCTAAATTGGATGTTCAAGCTTCGCTTTAGGAGATTTTCAAAGTCGTGATAACGTCAAAAGCTGAAAATGAATTCGTCATTTATGGTAATAAGGAAGAAAATTACACATTTATACAGCAATGCACGTTCTGAATAACTACACTGATGGGACAGAGGTTGCTCAGAGTCAGCATTGCTCCTGTCCATACAGCGACTCTGACATAGGGCAGGGTACCAGAATGTTCTCAGCGGAGGACATTTTACGAAAAAAGGAGGACATTTGAATGACAAGGAGGAAATTTAACATTTTTATACTCCACGATGTATAAACAATGTACTCAACAATTTCTAGTCATTAAGTCTTTAAAGATCATGTTAGACTTTGCGTCATTACAAATGAAAGCTTCCCATTGAATAACTTTGCTCTCGCATTCACCTTCGTTATCCACCAAACAAGCATAAATAAGTATTATATCAAAATAAGCCTAATGATCTTTTATGGAGGAGATTTATTTGAATAAATATTTAGATATTCAAGTTGTGAAGTCTCTTTAATGAATTAAATTACTTTAAAATTATGTCAGTATTATTTTCAATCCAGCAGGACAAAACGGAGGACACTCCATGTAAATTTAAAAAACGAGGGAGGACAGAAGGACAATATTAAAAAAGGACATGTCCTCCAAAAGCAGGACGAATGGAAATCCTGACCTAGGGTTCGGAGGACGGTCGACACCAGCCAAACACCTAGGTTGTATTCAGGGGTTGGTGGCTGTAACAGGTATTTTTGGGTGATTTATTTGATCAATATTAGGCGAAGGTCGAAGCAGTACCCGAGCAAACGGGTCATGGACCTCGAGCGATCTTTCCTCCCCTTTTCTTGATTGATCATTTTCTCATAAACACACTCTTACCTGCTCTCCAATACCACTTATATAGAGAGACCAGTCGTGATGTTAGAGCTTGACCCGGATGGGACACTGTCACGCTGGGGAAAAGGTTCCCGCAAGCCAAAGTGTGGCCAGGCATCAGATCTCACCATCCATCTGGGAAGAAATCACCACCAACTCCCGGGATAAAACATTGATGGTACTATCGAGACTAATTGCAGTTCGCGTATCCAGAAAAAATAATTTATCAATTATTGATGTTGTTTGTCTTTTAAAACAAGTCTTATAATCCGTTCTGTAATTTAAGGAAAGTACGTTTCAGAGCGCCCCTTCACTTTCCTCAAAAACTGAGGTAAGATACTTAGAAAGTTGGGACAACGATTACTGGTATACCACGGTACCGAAGCAACGTGACTCACCATTCTTGCTATTCTTCGCTCACGATTGGGCGACAAAGGCGAGCCCGGATAGCTCAGTCGGTAGAGCATTAGGCTTTTAACCTAAGGGTCCAGGGTTCAAGTCCCTGTTCGGGCGGAACATTTTATCAGGTACTATGTAGATACTTCACAACATAGAGGCAGTCCATATATTACAATAACATTAGTTGTAATAATAATAATAATAATAATAATAATAATAATAATAATAATAATAATGATAATAAATCACTTTCGGGCAAAGGCCGCCTGTATCAAAATAGGGTTAGCTCCACACATCAGAGGAGCTACTTCTGATGATTGTTGACCACTATTTCCCTGCTTCAGGGTAGAACACTTGATAACATTTAGAATACAAACTTGACACACTATTTTGTCGCCGTAAAGTTCTCACTTTTCTTCTGAATGACCGCACCGTTACACTTATACGCTAGCCAGTACTAAGAATACAAACTTAACTCGATATTTTGTCTCTATTGAGTTCTCACTTTTCGTCTATTAGTCCTCCCAATCACATTTCATTTTTGTGAGTCCGATTTCCTTGCCTGGTTAGCCATGGTTTTTCGTTGTCACTTTACACTTTCTGCTCTTTTTTTCATCACCCCTTATCCTGTGCCGCTCGTGTCCAATTGGGTGTTCCTTATTTTCTGACTTCGAAATTTTTGAACGCTCACCCTCCAATTTGGTTCGAATGACCTTCAAACATGCATGTACAAAATTTTATTGAGATCTGAGGAATCCAACCCGTGCCGACTTGAGCGCGAACTCGCCTGATGGACAAGTCCATACCTACCACCCACCACTGAGTCCGCCCCGAGCCTAACAGTACAAGAATTTTAATCGACCGGGTCACACTTGTTTGCATTTCGCTAATCTAAATAATGTAATGTGTTAGTGTCATAGGCAGTACTGAGAAACGTGTGTTTTTAATAGGAGATAATATTAATTATTATTATTATAAAACATCAAATAGTAACTGGACACAATTTACCATTACAAGTGCATTTACCAATTACAAGTGCTTGAAGTTTTATCTTATAACATACGGGAAGTATAAGTAACACTTAGAGCAAGTGCTTAACTTGTGGTTCGTGAGTGCATGATATTTTGCGAGAAAGCAAGAATTCCGATAAGAGATAATCAGCATTGGTCACAAAAAAACATATTACTACCTTTTATTCAGAGTGGACAAAATTACAAATAAATAAATAAACAAAACAAAACAAAAAAAAAGTAAACAAGTGTGAAGCTATTTTTAAGCTGAAGAGGAGTTTGGAAATAATTTGAACAATCTGTTTGACATTGCACATCCAAATACTTTACAAATGATTATGCTTGACGGAGAGAGGATATTTTTACTTTGGGCGAGAGACCCAGGACGTAAGAGTCATATTGCATGTGAAGACCAAGATCTCGCGGATAAAGAAGAAGAGGCGAGGCAAAGAGCATTTACAAGAAGAGGAACGGAAAGATAAACCACAGTGTGAAGCGTCTACATCTTATGCTGTACTTCCTTCATCGTCTGTAGATTCAGATAACGAACTTCTAAGTTCGGATGAAATCAACGTTGGTGAATTTCTGAGAGTACATCAATGCAGAATGCTGCAAGGTTTGTCACCAAAAATTCCATTACCCCTAAACTAATGGCTTATGTAGATGTCAGCTGATGAGAGATTCTGTATACATCCTTCAGCTGAGGCATTTGACCACAATACCCCGAGAACTCTCTATTAAAAAATATTCTATTCTTTGGATCAGACACAAGAAGAGAAGAGAACGTTTAGAAACAATCAAATCGGCATTTAAGAGTAATTTATCTTCAATCTCACTGTTTATTGGGACGATAAACTGTTGCCTGCATTAAATATCAGGGAACTAAAGAAGAAATACTTCCAATTGTTACATTTGGGGACAGTCACCAGCTCATTGTTTTTCCAAAATTTCGGAATTCTTATGGTAAAGAGCACACTAACGCTGTTTGGAATGTGTTAACGCACTGGGATATCAAAGAAAAGGTACAAATTCTTTGCTGTGTCATAACTGTATCAAACACTTTACGTTTTAAAGGAGCATGTAGCTTTCTTGAAGAAAATTTGGACAGGAAATTGTTCTTTCTGTGCCGTTATCACATATACGAACTTACTTTACAATGTGTGTTTCAATGTAAAATACGTGGTGTAATTCTTAAAAAATGAATTTCTGTTGATTGTAACTATGTCAAACCGAGGCTTCAGTGTAGTGCACCTGTAAAAGATCCTCATCAAGATATCTGATTTTCAAAAGTTTTACAATCACACGAAAAGATAGATTACACAATTTCAAAAGCAGCTCTAAAAATTAGACACCGTATGTGGTATTTATTAGAAGATTTGTGTGTCGTATCACTCTTTGGTGATGAAGTAGACACACAAATCAAAATCAAAATTCTCTTTCAAAAGTTTCCTGTGTATCTGCTGTTTGAGTAGTTTTTTCTGATATCATTATTCCTTATTCCTTATGTTGTCTTGGATAGAGACGTGGAGTATTTTCCTCTCTATTATTCTTTGAGTCACCTCTAGTTTTTCCTTACGTGTCTGTGTAGCGGCCCATGTTTGTGCTCCATACAGCATTTCTGGCAGAACACAGCTGTACATTATTTTGTTTTTCGTCTTCATTTTTTGTCTTTTGTCTAAAATTGAGAACGGTAGGCGCCAGAATTTCTTGCACGCTAGCGTTATTATTCTGGTAATTTCATCGTCAGCTCTATTATTAAAAGAGACTGTCTGCCCCAAGTAGATGTATTCTGGGACGTATTCTCTTATTAATGGTTTCAAAACTGTTATCCTTTCCGATACCCCTAGGATTTCTTCAATATTGTCTTATTGCATCCTGTTACTTGCCCAAATGAATAGCGTGTGTTCTCTAGCATGGAATTCTATAACTTGTTTATCGGTCATCCTAACAACGTGTATTCCTTGACTCTAGCGTTCTAAGTGCATACATTCTCGTTGTATTTCTACATGACATCGTTTCTCTCATTCAAGCAACACCGGTTTTTTCTGGCACATCACAGTAAAATATATATTTTATAAACTTAAAAACCATTTATGTTAATTTTATTTGTGTTAAATATTACAATTTATGTTAATTTAAGTTAGATTTAATATGTGATTCTGACCGCTCCTAACGATAAGTTCGGAGATAATTTTTGCGTGAAGAAAGGAAGCAAACGCAAGACAATTTCCGACACAAGCCGTGCAGCCGCAGTCCTGGATGATGCGTGAGCAAGAGAATATTATGCCCATTTAGTTGGATTCTAGAATATACTGCAGATCAACATTGAATATTTTCTTAGTAATCTAACAGATTACATAAATATAGCATTGATGAAAAAAGATTTCCATTTATTGTAACAATTACATCATAATTTTTTAAAATTTATTCATATTTTTTAATTTGATTTGTTAATATCTTAATGTTTTAGTATGTGACAACGAAAGAAATTATTTCAGTAAATGTTGAAAATTAAAAAAATAACAATATATAACTATAATACACAAAAAATAACGTTGTATAACACTAAGCTCACACCCCCTACCCAACACCACCTAGATATACAAGGCCTGTGCACTGAAGATTTTCGAAGCCAATATGGCGACTAGAGAAGGCCGACTTGTTCGAGTTGAGGCGATTCAGTTGTGCACGTTGAGTAGCACTTGTATCTTTAGAGTTGTGGTTGAATATCTGATAATTCACTTGATTTTTGTAGAAGGTATAAGCCAAAAATAACTCAGGCAATATTTTGACATATTACTTTTACATTTCACATAATACCCAGTTGCGTTCATCATTGTTAATCGGCGTGTGCAAAACTGTCACATTCTTCAGATTAATACAACGTGGAATTCATATTTGTTCTATACTGTAAGATATTTCTAAAACAATTTTTGATTATTCCTTTTATGCATTTTCACCCTTTAAACTTTCATAAAAACAAGCATATTAAGCCAATATTAGGAGGATTATTGCAAAAAAATTCGACTTGATTATTTAATTACATTTCCGATATCGTGAGTCCAAATGTAGGCTCAGAACACTCGGGGAAAGAGGGAGCAAAAAGCATTTTCGTTAATTTAGAGGATCAACTTCTTGTCAAACAGAACAGCGTGACAAACTTTTGAAACATGCTGACGTGCGGCCAAACGAAATGAAAAAGAATGACATCCGTTAAACCTTCGAGCCAACACTTCGATTAGATTTCCACGCCACTGACGTCCGGTCACGAATTTCTCTGAGGCGCGTGACGAACTGAGCTCGTCGGGGAGAAGTATTCGGCCCGGCGTTCGCTCGCCCGACCTAAGCCTGCACACAGACGGTCATGGGGGCGAAAACGAACCGCAAGCAGTACACAAAAACAAAAGAAGAGCTCGAAGAAAGGGTTTCAGTGCTTTTGGAAAATTCTGTTATCCTGATTTTTGTCTGAAAATATTCTAACGAGTTTGAAAAATATGTTAAATGTCCAAGGGTTGCTCACGAAACCACATTTATGAGAAGACATTTTATGAAATTGGAGGAAACTTTTGTTGAAATACTAAATATTGATAACATAATTTCGATTACTGTACTTCGTACAATGAATAGTGAAAAAAGTCATTAATTTTATAATAAAGAGGGAATAACAATATTATTTATGAACATCAACAATTATTGAACTCGTTACACGAACTTCAACATTGTAATAATAATAATAATAATAATAATAATAATAATAATAATAATAATAATAATAATAATTTGTTTAATTATTAATTATTGTTATTAATTAATTAATTTATTATTATTAATTAATTTATTATTAATTAATTAATTGTCTGTGGATGTCCCTCGTCCAGTGAACATCGTCCCGGAGCGCTCCGAGTTTAGGCGCAGGTAGTTTTCCGCAGGTGGTCAACGGCACAGTGTACAGCACGGGTCCAGTCGTCGCAACGTAAAAGCTTAAAGATAAGTATTGTGTTTTATACTATCGCTTTCCTGGTATTCTCTTTTTGATCGTTTTTTTAATAGTAACTCGTACTTTCAAATCCCTGGTTTGGTACTTTTAATTCCGTAGTTTAATACATTTAGTAATTCTTTCAAATTTATTTCCTTTAACGTGTCTTAGAATTTTCCTCTATTATCTTGTGAATCTTTCCTTTTAAACTCTACTTATACTTATTTAATTCAATTTGGGTAGTTTTTTTCTCTCTCTTTATTTTTCACTTGTCAGCATGGCATCGAATACCAGAGGAACTACTAAGAGTAACCAAAACAATCTGCAATTAGAAATAAATTCAATTGTTCAGGAAGTTGTTAAATGCCCTGCTTTCCTCGACTCCTTGGCGGCGGTCCTCACTGGAATGGTCGCCAAGCAGTTAGAGGAGAGCATGAATTTTAACACCGATTTAATAAATAATTTGCGCAGGGAAATTGAAGACAGAGACAGAGAAATTAAAAATCTAAAAGCAGAGCTTGACGCGAGAACAGACCAACTTGAGATGTATACGCGGCGGAATTCCTTGCGGATCTTCGGAGTCAAGGAAAAAGATCATGAAAACCCAGATCAACTTGCGCTTGATGTGGCAAAACAGATAAGTGTCGATTTGAGCCTGAACGACATTGATAGATGTCATAGAGTAGGACCCAAGATCCCAGGAAAAACACGACCGCTCATTGTAAAATTTGTAAGTTACAGGAAGCGTCGTGAAGTCTTTCGGGAGAAAAGACAATTGAAAAATACCGGTGTCACAATACGAGAAGACCTCACAAGATCCCGTCTGGAGGTTCTGAGAGCGGCCATTGATAAATTTGGCCTGCGGAACGTCTGGACGGAAGATGGCACAATAGTCATCAAAGCAGGTAGCAGGAAAGCCCGCGCGCAGACAATTGCCGACTTGCAGGCCATTTCCGCCTAAGTAAGAGCGCTCCCCACCCCTACTCCACAGCTTAACACTCCCTTAGCTTGGAATTTCCAAGGATCCTCTCTTTCCTCCCCACCCCTCTAAGCATCTTTTCTTCCTTCAACTTTTCTCTTCAACCTATCTGAAAGCATGGCCGCCAGCATGAATCCCCTACACCTTTCCTCATTACATGGACAAAGCAACCAACCAATAACACTTACTCATAATACTTACTCCTCCATATCAAAATCTTCATCGCGAACTTTATTTGTAGGTCATGTAAATGCTCAATCGCTATATTGTCATCTTGATGAAGTGCGAGAACTAATTTCAACCCACCGTTTTCATGCTCTCCTTATTAGCGAAACGTGGCTAAAGATGTCGCTTGCTACAACACTTGTCACAATTCCTGGATACCGTTTTCTTAGAAGTGACCGGAACCCACATATCGCGTCTCAGGGAGGTGGTGTCGGTATTTACCTTCGCGATGATCTCACTTATAAATATATAACTTCATCAGCAGATAACGTTAATCAGAATAACGAATATCTCTTTATTGAAATTTCCATATTTAACAAAAAATGTGCCCTAGGCGTAGTGTACTGTCCTCCGAAAACAGGGAATATCGAAGCTATCGACAAAGAAATTGCGCTTTGCTCAAGTAAATACGATAACGTAATACTGATGGGCGATTTCAATTGTAATCTTCTGAAATCTACGTCGCATGCCGACAAATTCAAACGTATTTTTGGCGAAATGAATCTTTCTATCTTACCACTAAATGCAACTCACCATACAATCAGTACAGATACTTGGATAGATCATATCGTTGTATCGAATCTTGACAAAGTGAAATTTCATGACCAATCACCAGTTCCTGGAATATCTAAACACGATCTCATATACGTCTCATACAATATGAAATGCCCTAGATATACGCCAACAGTTTTCAAATACCGCGACTTCAAAAGATTCAATCTTGAATTATTTCTCTCTGACGGTATGTCTATACCCTGGCATCTTGTCTCTCAAGAAAGTTCGTTAGATAGAAAAGTAAATACTTTTACTCATCAATTGACGGAACTAATTAATCGACACATACCCGTAAGGAAAGCTCGTGCAACACGTCCGCCGGCACCTTGGATAACAGAGGAAATACGTTGCTTAATGAAACAAAGGGACGCTGCCTTCAAAATTTTTCGAAATTCAAAATGCGAAAACGACAGAATTAAATACAAAAAATTAAGAAATGTTGTTACACAAAAATTGAGAAACGCGAAATGTAAATATTACCACAAAGTTTTGGGCACAAATGGCGACTCGAAACAAGTATGGAAATCTCTACGCACTCTTGGCATAGGCAGATCACGAGCACCGCTTCAAATTGATATACCTCTAGACTCCCTAAACCAACGTTTCGCTAATATGGCTCCCCATTTCGAAAGTTCATTAAAAAGCATGACTCTATCAAACTTACAGTTCCATTCTAGAAATACTCCAGAAGAATTTTTCTTCGCGTGTACAAGTCATATTGACGTCCTTAAAACTATTCAGAGTCTAAAATCAAACGCCTCTGGAGTAGACAATATTAATGCCAAATTACTGAAACTTTGTGCCGAAATAATATATCCCATTGTAACAGATATAATAAATTTTTCTCTCATAAGTGGAACTTATCCGACCTCTTGGAAAACTGCACTTGTCCATCCTCTTCCTAAATCAACAAATCCTCCTGAGTACAGACCTATTAGTATTCTACCTACAATATCTAAAGTATTAGAAAAAATTGCACGACATCAAATAACGAACTATTTAGACAGCAAAAATCTCTTAAGTGAACATCAACATGGTTTTCGATCAGGCAGAAGTACAGGAACTGTGCTTTTAAGCTTAATTGAAGAGGCCAGAATCGCCATTGACAACGGTAAATTAACAATACTTATTCTCTTAGATTTCAGTAAAGCATTTGACTCGGTCGATCACGATATCCTGCTAGAGAAAATGAAAGCATTGGGCTTCGCTAAACCCACGATACGGTGGTTCTCACAATATCTTTCAGGTCGTCAACAAGTCGTAGTATCAGGTGAAAACCGATCCAGTGCCATTAGAACCGCCCGGGGTATTGCACAGGGAACAGTTCTAGGACCCTTAGCATTCTTAATTTACGTAAACGACGTAGGACAATGTCTTAAATACTGTCACTATAAAATGTACGCAGATGACCTTCAACTATATGTCAGCGGACATCCGTCGGAGCTTAACTCTTTAGTTCAGAAAATAAATGAGGACCTAAATGCTCTCAATAAATGGACCGCAGCCCTAGGACTTTTATTAAACCCAAATAAGTCCCAAAGCTTACTGATAGGCTCCCGCAACGCCATCAACAAATTAGAGAAAACCCTTCCGTCCATTAGTATAAATGGCTCCCCTCTACCCTGGTGTAACGACGTAAAGAACCTAGGAATGCATTTAGACAGCACTCTCAGCTGGACTACGCATGTAAGTAAGATTTGTCAAAAAGTCTTCAAAGACCTCCACTCCTTAAAACGCGTACGAGAACTACTTCCTATAAACACACGTATGAACCTGATTACTTCACTAATTATGCCCCATTTCGATTACTGTGATTTCTTGCTCACTGACTTAAAAACCAAGCAACAACGGAAGTTGCAAACAGCACAAAATGCATGCATTCGTTTCATATTCGATCTTCGTAAGTACGATCACGTATCTGCGTACTACAGACAGACAAAAATTAGCTCCATTGAAAAAAGAAGAACATTGCATAGCCTCTTGCTTCTCCATAAAATCTTGTACAACGGCCTTCAAACACACATGTCTAAGAACTTCAAAATGCTAACACTAGAGCGATCGCGTTCGGCATTATTGCTGTGCGTACCTCGACACAACACTGTGTCATACAGTAAATCTTACACTGTCACAGTAATTCGAAACTGGAACTCACTACCTACACATCTTAAGAGAATTAGCAACTTTAGAAAATTCAAAACTCAACTTGGTGTCTGGATAAAAAACAATGAAATGTAGTTTACACATGTTCTATCCGCAATTTTATCTTAATTACTTTCTGACACAATGACCATGATCCCTTTATTACATATCATCCTCCATGCTAGATCGTTTTTTTCTGTTTTTTTTCTGTTTTTTTTGTTTTGTTTTTCTGTTTGAAGTCATATTTTCGAAAGTATTTCTTCCCACTCCCTTCCTCCTGGCCATCTTCCTCCTTTCCTACTTCAGGATACAGTAAAAGCTAATCCTATTACTGCTGATACAATGTTTAAAATTAGAGAAATTATATAGCTACATCTAAAATACAACTTTGTTACTATAATGTAATAGATTTCTAAATGTAAAATAAGAAAATATTATGTAGAACTACAGCTTACAAATGTTTCTGAAATTATGATGTTTGTCACTTTTATTATTATTTATATATTTTATTACTATTATTGTTACAAAGAAAATCAGTAGTCACAGTATTATTTTATTGACACTTTCTGTATTTTATACCGTAAGATATCCTTTTGTAAATGCCTTTACCTAATGATTAATGTGGTAATTTCCCTTATTGTTGATTGAGATTATGCATTGTATATGTCATCAAGAACTACCTGTTGTTATGTAATTGTAAAATTATATGTACTATATTTTCTCTTCTGATCCCCCCGTATCCTTTTCATTATCATTTCTTTCTTATCTCCTCTTGTCCACCTCCATTTGCTTCTCTTCCCCTTTTCTTTTGTTTTTCACTCTCAGCCCTGATATTTCTTCCTTTCAATATTTCGGCCTTAAGCCGCCATCCTGATTGAGGTTTTTTCTGGGTTTACTCAATCGCTTAAGGCGTATGCCGGGATGGTCCCTAGTATTGCATCCCAGACGTAAATGTAAAATAACCCCCCTTTTTTGTTTTTGTTTATTGTTCACAGTTGAGGCTGTCGGGTAATGACAACTGACATTTCTGGCGAATTTTGAATTATTGATTGTAAGTGGAATAAGTGGGACCTATCTTATTATATATTTTTTAAGATGTTCCTTACATCATGTCTTTCCATTTTGCAAAATTTCAAGAATAAACAAAAATGGCAATAAATTCATTTGGCTCATACTGATAAATTAATGTAGTTGGTAGTCACAAATTGATTTTTTTTCTTCTTCTGCCACACGTCAGGTAATATTAATTACATCTGAATCCTTAAAAGTCAGTTAATATTAATTACATCCGAACGCCTCAACTGTAATTTTTAAAATTGTAAATTAATTAAAGTGGTTAGGCGGAAGAGCAGGCCTTAAGGCCTGAGCCTCGCCACAAATAAAGACAATTTTATTATTATTATTATTATTATTATTATTATTATTATTATTATTATTATTATTATTAATTCTTGAGAAGTAGAAAGTTGGAGTTAATTTGAAACATTTGATTTGAATAATGTGTTTTGACTATCGTCTGTTAAAGAAGGAACATAGATTCACAATATGGTAAAATAATTATTGTGCTTTTATTAACAACATATTATTATTTTGCTATTATTCAGAGAATTTCTAACTAGCGTAGAGAATGCATTTAAAATAATTAAAGGAAATGACTTGCTTTGGCTATTTAATGCATTGCATGACGCTAATTTTAACCAAAAAAAATGACTGATGGAGAAAAAAATATGACTGATGGAGAAAATTTTTTGAAATATGTCCTTCATGTAAAGTACTCGCCAAAATTAAATAATTCTTTTAACGTAACCACGCCTCAAACTATATACTCGAACAGATTCATAACTAAATTAACCAATAATTGTGTGATGCTCAGATTGATAACTAAATCCATAAGAATATGATGCTGAGAGTGTGTTGTTCAAATAGTGGGATAGTTTTGAAAAAAATCTGTATCGTGGACCTTCCAAGACGTCTATTTTCAACAAAATCTTAACAAATTTTTTACATGATTACACCTCTTTGTTTATATATAATGCTTTCAAACAGTTAAAAAAGGTCAACTTCTATGCGATTCACCATACTTATTTTCAATTTAATTTACATTTGGAGTCATTTCTTCTGTACTTAAATTTTGTTTTTTCAGATCGAAATATGAAAATTTGGAAACCGAACAAATAGAAAGGCAATATTTTTACCTTTAAGGTAAGAATAAATATTTAGGAATTAATAGACGTTTTTGACGAAATATTTCTGAATCTTCCATTTACAATTTTTGAAAAGTATACTTATATACTTTAAAGTTCCTTGAAGAGTTCATAAAATATATATCTGATAAGAGAACACTTGAAATCATCATGCAGCAATATCTCCTTCTCTAAAGCGTAAAAAAGGACGTCACCATTTGGTAATAATTGTTAAAAACGAATTTCTTTTGCGTCCACATTCATGTGTCTAGATGATAGTTACTTTAATATAAAACTTTATTAAAGTACAATATATAAGTACAACAATATATTTTTTATACGACATGGTTAGTTAGCATTTACAAAAGTCCAAATTTCTTTATATCTTGTAAATGAGGTATTGACCTGTAAATGAACAGGTTTGCAAACGTGTGTTTCACTTCCTTTCATGTTTTAATTTGGGCATTTTTACTACATAACTCCTATAAGAGAAAGATTTACCTTCATATTTTAGAATATTTAGTGGATGTTTGTGGAAGAATGTTTTGTGGAAGCAAAATCTTCGCCATTTATATTGTTAAATATTGAAAATTATTTTCGGTTATCAACATCTGAGTTAAATTATTTGAAGGAAAAACTGCAATTTACAAACTATGATTCGCAATTCAGATGGAGACGTCGATAAATCTGTAAATAAAAATCTTAAATTGAAACTTGGCGTTTCGGGCGACTGCGCTTTCTAAACAGAATTGAAGAAACTATCGTAAACTGCGCCGTTTACCTACGTTCTATACACACTGAGAACCATTGTATATGACTACCGAAATTAGGCAGTTCTGGCTTGGATGTGGCGTCTTTTGGCAAGATTTCATTGACTCTGGAGAGAAAGGCCTTTGCCTTCAAAAACTACACATTTTCACCTAACTTCTTAAGTGAAGAGACACAACTGCGCCAACAATACCAAACGGATACAAACAACACCAAGATTATTTCCAAATGTGGTTAAATTTTAAATCCTCTAAGTGTTTTGTGTTTAACTAATACATTAAATTGTAAAATAAATAAATAAATTAAAAATAATAAAGAAAGGAACTTACCATATTTTCTTATTAATAAGTACACGTTTGAGGCGTTAGTAAAACTTTGTAGATTTGATAGTTAATCGAAAAGTTTGCAATGGTTTTGCCGAACTTTCTGCCCTCTTTACGGTACCCATCGGTTAAGGAGCGGAACCAAATCGATTCCGACGAATCGTTTTGATTGAAGGAAATCGACGGCAGGGTCAAGTGGAACGGGTTTCTTGTCACCTTCCGTGGACCAATGGGAACAAGCATTTGACGTTCCACTCGGGGTGATGGCAGCGCAATCTTCGTGTCATAGGATCAGTGGGTTTGAGAGAAATTGCTAACTGGTCTGTTTTTAAGTAGCTCGTCACGAACCGCGCTCAGTTTTATATTGTAGAACCTAATTCAGGGTTTCTTTACTGTCATGTTGTCATGTACGTGAAAAGAAATAATGAAACCCTAAGAATATCTTTTTTCATTCAAATTGACTTGGAACACTTTTCCAGAACAAGTCAAAATATTGATGTAAAATTTTCATAGACGTGTGCGCAGGGAGTGCCAAGGCTTCGGGTCTTCCTGAACAAATTGTGAATTGACGGAATTGAGATGTATTTAATGACTTTTTTTTATCAAATCTAGCACTACGCAGTTCTGATAATTTACATTGCTAAACAAGTCCAGGAATTGCAGTGCATCTTTCGGACACGCAAATGCCTTCTCAGAGGACTCTCCTGCAACCTTTAATGTCCAGGGAGACTTCTCCACATTCGCATGACACACAAAATGGACGAAATTCGAAAATTACATGTATAGCTTTCTGCTGGTTTCCGTGCTTTTGAGACGAAACAATAGAGATCGTTGCTTTTTTATCTCTGGTAACAACTCATTCTGAATTTATTACCTATATTTATATTAATTATTACTATACCAGTCTCGGAAGCGTGCGAGCATAAAGGCAACGTTTTACGGTAGAGAGTTCTAGTTAAGAGTACTGAAAAGTCATGGGTTTGATGGCGGTTAGGTGCCCGAAGTTTGTTCAAAGTGTTCATAGTAAGAAGTTTATTGCGCCAGCGAGAATCTAATTCGTGGGTAAATTGCTTTGACTAGAGATTGTCTTAATCACTTCAAGGCAAAAAACGTAACAGTACACGAACGGGCCCCGAAACGTGAACATCTCTTTTCCATTTCCACTCCTCTTCTTCATCTCATTCTGCTTCTTCCCCAATCCGGGCTGGGATGCCTAGGTTTAGTGTGTATATCTTCGTATATCTTCCCTCTGGTGGTGGTTTTAAAAGTAAAAATAGCTTCAGACAAGGAACGGCCTTCGAACAGCCAGGATCTGAGCTGTGCATTTCATCAGAGAGACGAAGTACTGAACGTGGGTAAACATTGTAATATGAGTATTACTATCATTTATTAATAAACATCACTGCGATAAAATTGCACAGAATATTAAATTGGTTAATTTTACATACAGCGACTGTAAAAAGTGAGTGGACACTTAGGCATTCTCTCCGTTTTGGGACCGAGGAAACTGCAACGAAAATTAACAGCAATAAGGTACAACAACCCTGGTAACAAAAGAGTTGAGAGTGCAATTGTTTTGGTACATTGGATTTGGTCCAGGATCCAAAGTTTCCATTCAAAACGTTATTTCTAGGGCCATTATCATGCTGAAAAGGAGAGTCGTTTACCAAATTCACTTTACCAACTCTTGTTTGCACACTTGGCAATGTACAATGGTCAATGTTCATAAACTGATTCATTACTCCATCTATAAACTCGATTTTCTCCATATCACTGGCACTCACTGCACACTCACACGGGCACCGAACCACGGAACGAAATTAAGTTTCGCGGTACCTCTCCGTCCATATTTTTCTGACCTTTCTCCAAAAGTCACACCCGAAATTTACATGACTTGCTGCAAATACGATTCTGACTTTTCACTTTACTCACCGAAAACTTCTTTTGGGCAATGCGTCCATGGTGGGGATTACATCGTAACACATTGCACACAGTGTCAGGCAAAACTGTTTTCCCACTATTCAAAATGTCGACACATGTTCATGGATTAACTAGGGCACTTCACTGAACGAACAATGATCAGTTAATCTGTAAAACTTAAGATTTGAGAGTGCCCACTGGGCGCTTTGTTGTCTATTGGTTTCCTCTCTCCAAAACCATCTATACTGCCATGTGCCTTGATTTCATTATTCCAGTCCATTGATTTATCTCTCGTATCCATACGCGGTCATTGTTTATGTAATAAGAATACCCTCTGCATTCTTCATCGGTATATTCCCTCCTAAGTGTTATTTCAACGCAGGAATTCTATCTCCGCAGATCACAGACGGCAACTGACAGGGAGCGGTAGCCGGGTCACTGGCGCTGGTGGGGGGAATCCGGAAGAATGACGCAAGGTGCTAACTTCTCCATTTGTTCTATAACGTAATGCATGTTATTAAACATTTACTTCCAGGTGTCCAAATTCTTTTGCGTCCTTTTCAATGCAATGTCTCTTATTTTCATTAGTACCGACGTATTGGATTACCTTACTGAAATTAGTTTAGTGAAAATAAAGGAAGAAATGTTTCGATTTCAAAATGTCGACGTAGGGCTCTCCGTTTCTTTCTGCGCCACATCTCACGTCCTCGCGTCCCAGTGGGGGAGGAACACCACCACCTCCGGGGAATAACAATCTTCAGAATAGACTAAGGACCAAAGCAATCGCGGAGCTTGAGAACATTAAATACTCAGCCACTTGTACTGATTCTCCCGATCGTCAATAGCATCGAATTATGCTGTGATTTCATTGCGACCGGTTGGTTTTTAATTTTTTATTTCCGCCCTATTCGAAAATTGTATTTGGCAACGCACCCTTAATCCTAAAAAAGAATATGCAAAAAATTTATCAAGCATCAATCGCTCAAAATTAACGGAACAATTAGGGGTTAGCTACCAATCAGAGCAGTCGGCCGCTAGACTTCTACTTCAGACAGGGGCCGACTAGCTAGTGGACCTAAAGTGCCGAATATATACTCGTCATAAAAAAGCTGCACCTAGAAGGCCAAGGCGGATTGCCATCATTGTGGGCAGGCAGGTAGAGGGCACCACGAATTCGAAATGATTATACTTTCGCATTTGTAGGACCTACATTTAATGCGCTACACGGACACAGACGGTACATATTAGTATGGCGTGGGCCGGCGATGTTGACAAACACGCGTCCAGATGTCGCGGCATTGAGTTAGGCATATTTTGAATGGAGTCCTGTGCTAGTCCATCCCATGCAGCTTGCATCTTTGCGCGCAGTTCTTGCAGATTGGTGGGTAGGGGTGGGGGGACTGAGAGCACGCTCCATAGCACCCCAAACATTCTCGATAGGGAAGAGGTCTTGCGATGCGACTGGCCACGGCAGAGTATCCACGTCTGCAAGGCATGCTCTGGAGATGGCTGCGGTATGCGGACGCGCGTTATCCTGTTAAAATAGTGCATGGGTGGGCGTTCACGAACGGAAGAGCCAGCGGTTGCAGGATCTCCTGAACGTACCGTGCGGCTGTCACGGTGCTCTCGAGGAACACTAACGGTGAATGGGCATCATAGAATAAAGCGCCGCACACCATCACACCAGGCTGGCAGAACGTGTGATAAGATACACAAACCACTCGTTGAGATGCTCCCTGCTGCGCCTCCAGACACGGACCCGGTGGACATCATGGCAGAAGCGGACTCGTCGCTGAAGATGACCCGCTGCCAGTCTGCAAGGCCCTAGGCCCGTCGTTCCTGACACCAGGCGAGTCTGTAGCGACGTTGCTGGGGTGTGAGTGTCAGACGCCGTAACGGTCGGCGTGCGGCGAGCTCTTCGTTGTGCAACCGTCTGCCAATAGTACTGACACTTCCAGGATGTGACAGTGCAAGCTGCACAGTCCCCTGAATAGCACCTATGGTTGCCGTTGTATCTGTTCGCGCGTGGCGGACAATCCGTCAGTCCTTCCGCCCCGTGATGCGTGGCGAATGTCTATATCCTGCATGTCGTGTGTGTGTGTGTGTGTGTGTGTGTGTGCCTTCCTCAATCCATTGCCGCCTACAACGGGCGATGGTGGTGTCCGTACGACCGGTGTGGCAGCAATACGGCGACAGGATCAACCAGCCTCCCGCAGACCCACGATGCGGCCCGTCTCGGACGCGTCTAAATGAACAACCGGCTGTCGAACGCGTCACCTAGGCATAGTGTACCTGCAAGTGACGTTCTGACGACGCTACTCGATGTCGCAATGCCCGACTCGGCCGTTTGAGATCCTATAATCTCGGCCGGTGGACGCGACGTCATGGCCCTACCCTCGACTACCCAGTGCGACTGTGAAAACGAAATCATTGCCTTAGCGAATGGTGTGCAAAATACCCACAAAATTTTCAGCGGATCAGTATGGTCCTTCGGGGTGCAGCTTTTTTTTATGACGATGAGTGTATACTGAAAGGGAAACTTACGTTTGTGTCTAGCGTAGAGGTGGGTAGAGATAGAACCGCCATCTTAGCATCAAAACGTTTCTAAAATCAGTACTCATCAAACTGTCGTAGCGTGTGGACCGTGATTTTTATTTGTTCATTGCGAATTTTAGAAATCTTCGCTTCAATATAAAATCCCGCAAGTTGTGCGGTAGGTTCAATGATTAGGTTTTACTGACAAGAATACTCAAACCAACTGAAAATTAATCGCATCAATCAACTGACAGAGGTATTGCGAAACACTAACAAAACTGAGGGAGGAATACAAAACAAGCGGCGATGAAAACTGAACTCAAAAATGTTTATCCACGGTACTCACGGCTAATCGTTTCCGAGAGCTCTAATTATCAAGCACCTCGTTAAGTGTTTGATCACTAGACTTAGGATGTTTAGAGAATTACCTTTTTTACTCTAGCGAACTTATTTACAGACTGATAATATATGTGCACGAATCATGACAATTGATGTCATATGAGGAAGTTTTAAAATGCTTATTTTTGCTTTTCTCATCATAAATGCCGTTTTTGCCAACGTGATCATTCATTACGAAACCTTCAATTCACGTCTATGCATTTTAAAATACGAGAGAATTCCTAAAAGTGAACCATCAGATTTTCTTCTATTTCCCTATTCCATAATACCAGCCATGTTCTGAGAACATGGTCGTTTGACAATACACCCAATTTGAAGTGGAAATAAATGTACATTTCCAGAAAGTTTCAGTGTTGCTAATGTTTCACTTCTAAAATATATGCTAGTCACATCAATTGATGTTGAGATCCTTCTCCACATTCAAGCTGAGTTTGTCTCCAAATCGTCGCAAATTTGTTGTGATCCTTAAAACGTTACTGGTAATTAATTGCAATGCAAACTATTGAGAATAAAATGTAAATATGTAAATCTAGTTTTACATTAAAATGTCCTACTTGTTTTGTGCATTTAAGTTTACAAAATAATATAAACAAAAATTACAAACGAATTTTCATTTTATTGTATATGTAACTTAAAGCAGAGCCTTTTTCTCTTTATTCTTGACAATTTCAGTGCCTTTTTCGGCGCCTAAAAGGCGATTTTGTAGTACCTAAACATCCGATGTCTATTGATCACTCATAGTACAGTTCGTAACTCACGCCGAGTGATTACCACCTTTTGTCAGTGATGACCTGGCTTGCAACACATCGCTTTGGAAGTGATGCAGAACTTCATGCCGGAGTAAATCAGTGGTTGAAACCTATGGCGGCCGATTTCTACAGATAATGAATAGAAAAGTTTGTGCATCGTTATGATGAGTGGCTCAATTTGAAGAGAAATTACGTAGAAAAAATAGTTTCAGATTTTTCGCCTGTGGCGGCGCATGCGCAGTGGTTGGCGAAGGCGGCGGTCGCGCGTGGTCGCTGCGCCGTCTGACCTTAGCCGCGACAAAAGCGCCTCGCGCCGCGTCGCGGGGGGTTGGGCGTCGGTGGAGGCGCCCAGGTGCGAGGTGGGCCCCCAACGGGGCGTGCTCCTCTTTTTGCAGCTAGTTTATTTGCGCGCCGCCAGACACAACAAGAGCTCTGCCTCACCCTCGAGTTTATGGGTCTTCGAATTAGGGTTTTGCATATTGTGAGGTCATATCGTTGACGTAAGACATGCCTAAGGGAGGTCTAATGAGGAATAATATCGTACTTGGTTCCTTTCTTCAGTTAGTATGAACTTGAAAATAGTATCTACGAACGTCAGAGGTATTGGAATGTGTTTTTTGAATAATGTGCTCTGAAGAAAAGAGAAAGGAACCGTAGCGAAAATATCTGGAATTAAGATGCATTCAATGGGTACGAATTATGAATTCAAATCGATAAAATTTATATGATTTGCTATTTGGTAAAAAGAATGAATAAGAATAAAGTTGATGCATAAATATTCTTTAGAATTATATTTCCTTCAACTGTCTCATTTTGTCGTTATGAGTTTGATGCTGATCAAGCTTGTAAGTCCATTGGTTTGCTCAAAATGTTATTGTGGTGAATTTTTCCAATCATTCTCTACATTTGTGAATAATCAAATAATTCATTCTACTTGCTGAGTAATGGCCATAAATGCATTTAGAAACATTAGGTACATTTCATAAAATCCTCAACCCTAACAATGTAAGATATGCCGTTTGATTATGAATGTTATAACAATGAACTTAGATCTCTAATTAACATTAAAACGTTGACTTGACTAGTAATTCATTCTAGATCAGTTCAAAGAATCATAGTGTTCAAAATTATGTTGCTTTACTGTAAAATTTAGTTTTCGCGAGTTATCAGCTTACTCACTGTGGTCAAAGATATATTTCCGTATCTT
Source organism: Teleogryllus occipitalis (assembly GCA_011170035.1). Lineage (NCBI taxonomy): Eukaryota > Metazoa > Arthropoda > Insecta > Orthoptera > Gryllidae > Teleogryllus > Teleogryllus occipitalis. Next base: position 135,665 of record BLKR01002116.1, on the reverse strand, counting down.
CACAATGATAATGAACTAAAAGCAGACCTTGTTATGAACGATAGGAACATCTATGCACCTAAATTACTGAAATCCGTTTAACATGTTACCGAGGTATTCGGTACTACGTTAACTAGCAGAAGCCGGCTGCAATAATATCCTACAAACCAGGTAGCACCGCTTACGATGTTAATTTACACTGAAACTGCCACTGACGCAGCGGCGACCGTTAAATGATTGCCTTAATGGCAGCGGCGATCGGCGTGTTGTCAAGGCAGATGTTAGAGTGGGCTGCGGTCAGGGCAGGTTTGTCCGCTCCACCGCCATGTACGAACGGCGCTGCCTCTTGCATGGGAAGAGGGCTTCTTTATAATCAGGGAATGACTCTGCAGTCCACTAACTCTTCATTGATTGGGGTATTTTTAATTGAAAAATAAATACCTCATCTAATGAAGAATGCTTACCAAATCAATACGAACGTAATTTACACTTGAATCGATCGGGCTACGTATAATCTTTTGAGAATACAATATGTTTTGCAGTTGTAATGGTCTGACAAAGGTCTCACAGTTATTTTTATTGCAATTCATCAAAAACGTACTGCAGCAACGGCAAGGGAAGCAGATGAAAATTGATTTTCTGTTCATTGTAATGAAATGTTCCCCCAACTGCTTTCAGACACACTTCATTCTTAATAGGTAAATTGCATATATATGGTTTGGTGAATTGATAGTGTTTGCTGGGAAAAAAAGGTCGAATGGCAGTGTGTAATGTAGTGGGAACTGTGCTTGTTTTCCTCAATATTTTGAAAAAAGTTAAATTGAAGTCTTGTATTGCAAAGAACCAGAAGTAAATTTTAATTTATACCTTACGTCATATATCAAGACACTGGACTAAAATTCCTTCACTCAACGAGAAGAAACTAAACGAGGAAACGAAGAAATTAAAAAACTTGAAAAATAATATTTTTTTACTACAAAGAAAAAAATAACTTTATTGTGTTTAGGGAGCCAGGAGGACAAGAATTCTTTTATTATAACTTTGACGACTTATGATATATTCCTGTTCAAATAGAGACTTGGAGAAAGTTCCAGTACGCGTCGGAAAGCGGAGAGTTAAAATGTGCCGTTTGCTATTAACACCAACATATTCTACTGGTGAAGATTTTACGAGAGAAACACATTTCGGATTACTCTCACATGCGGCTTGATATCAAGGGTATACGTTTTTTGGAGAATAAACTAGATTTGTACTGTAGCTCTTTGTGAGGTTAATCCCCTAATGAGGATGAACCCACTAAACTAGCATGCATGCAAAAAAAAAAGAATTTTGATAAATAATGTAATGAGATGATGATAAAAAACGCCTGAAATGCAGACTGGACGTGTGCATACGTCGACCTTTAAACGTCCATACGTCTGACCTTGCGGAATTTAATACGAAATTTATGTACAAATTAAAAAGCATTTCTTCGGAATAAAAACTCTCCCTCATCCAATTACGGTAGTCACCGATGATATGAACTTGTAAATACTCGGAAGTCGGAAAGTGGATAGAATGTAAACATAATTGACGGACTGTAAACGTGCGTACGTCTATATTCCCATCCAAACGGGAAACAACCACAAAATAAACCTAATGGGGCTACAAGAGCACAACTTTCTCGCATTATTTGTAACTTTTGCAATGTTTGAAAATTCATTGAGTTCAACAAAAATTGGCCGTGCGCCAAGTTTTTAGAAGCACTTTTGGAGAAAACATTTAAAGAAAAAAAATTGGAGCCATTTTTGAGAAAAGTTTAAAAATGTCGTTGGAGATTCATATAAAGTACTTCTATAAATTCAAATATCCGTTTACAATTCAATGGGCCGCGACATCAGGCAGATGGGTCGGGTAATATCAATTTCGATAAAAACATTCCCTACGATTTTGCTGCTACGTTGTGCACAGACAGGTGGACTGACATACGTTTTAACGTAAACCAATTTTTCGGTGTCAAGGAACCACAAAACACGGATTCTGTCTACACATAGTATTACAGGAAGTTATTTTCTATATACTAGGAGCAAGAATTGTCCATCAGGGACCCAGAATACGAGTTTTTCTGCCAAAAAATTGCCGTTCCTTTCCTCCCCTCTACCAATAAAACCACACCAAGGCGGTGCGGATCGTGGTTGGCTCGCAGAGGTATGCGGCGGGGGCGTGGACCACGGAGGCGGCGGTCGCGTGAGGCGCGTGGCCGGTGCATGTGACCAGCTGGGCGCCGCCACGCCCTACTTCGTCCCTGGGCTCGCACGTGAGCACGTGCTCTCCACACCACCCCTTCCCCCGCCTCCTTCGCACGTGAACCGCGCTCGGCTTTTTGTGCGGCGGAAAGGAATGTTTTGACTCGGTGCCCGTCACAAAGCGGCCGGTATGCAAATATTTGAGTTGGCGTTACACAGATAAGCTTTCGGACTGGACCCCCCTCCTCAGCGTCACATCGGAGCCGGCCCGGAAAGTGGGTGTTATTCTGACGAATTGCCTAGTCATGTTAAGCGTGCGTTTCTCGCCTCCGGTGGACCGAACGGTTTCCGGTGTTATCGAGGATCTAAAGCAGGTGGAAACAATAGACGCCTTATTTTTTTGTAATATGGGGGCACAGTTTTTTGGCCAGTCATTTACTAAATAAAAAAATGCGTTTTATAGTTTCTTTCGTGTCATTTCTATGCTTATACAATCTTGTAAAATTAGAGCCGATAGGATATTTACATCGATTGTAGTTCATTATTCTTTCATTAATTTCTATTGTTCTCGAAAAATAAACTAGAACACAATTTTCTGAATAATATTCTATTGGAAATTATTTTAGAAATAGAAGTTACTACACAACATGACACTATCTATTGAGAACCCTAATTCATTTTGTTATCAAAACGAGTTCCTTAGATACTACAGAATACCTAAGGAATTTCACGACAATAATAAAAGTAAATTATATCAGTTATTATTATTATTATTATTATTATTATTATTATTATTATTATTATTTGTATAAATACAGAAACTTTTTAATGAAAGCGTATGTTCATGATAAAAATGATAATTATTATCGTAATAACAAAAGTTATTTATATTATGGAACATACAATAATATCAGACATTTCATTATGTACCATACAAAAGAACTTTTTGTTTAATAAGAATTTATTTGCAGACCACACCTTTTTTCAATTTTAGTAAGAGTACCAGTTTTTTATTTTATCGTTAATTACATTTTATGCACTTTGGTTAGGTAAAGTCAAACATTATGCCATTATTATCAGTTTTGTAATGAAGCACTTTACCGCCCTTGTGTAGTAATGTACTTCATTACCACTCTAGGTCGGTATAGTAATTTCGACTTCGTCTTGTATCCTTCACTTTGCCCCTTTAAAATCAATAACTGAGTAAACGTACTGATATCAATATTGTCATTAAGTGATATTGTACTATTTAACAGAAAGGAGATACAGTTAGACAATGATGTCGAAAGCTAACCTTTTTCATTTGCATATAATATATAATTTGAATAATAATATATTTTCTTAAATTCTCTCTTCTGAATATAGAAATACAATTTTTGAATGTATTTGTTTCCGTAGCTTGTGTTGTATCATAATACGTTTATTGAAACTTTACCATTGTCAGATTAAAGTTTGCATTAACCATTGCAAATAATTGTTTGTATTAATAAACAATACCTTTATATGTTCTAGACTCATTCAGATCAATTTGGATTACCACTATATTCGCGAGAGAATCAGACCAAGAGACCAACACACTTATTTTAGAATTGAACCTTGCAATAACCTGGCAATAAAATAGTTTCCTTTCTCTCCAATGCCACGGCGAGAAAGCGTTTTATGACGATAATAAAACCATTCAGTATCTGCATCTGACAAAAATGATTTTATTCCTTGGAAGGATAAAATTTCTAACTTAATTTATTGATATCATTGCTCAAAGAGGGACAATGACTAATATTAAATCTCGAGAATTCTGTCACTATGTCATTGTTAAAGTTCAATATACCTACTTACGTTTTGTAGCAATGACACAAATGTGCTGAAGAACTTGATAAAATTGACTTTTAAGGAAGGATCCAAAAATAATTCAATGCACCCCAAGAAACAAACGACTTCCTTTTACACACTTTTGTAAGTTGAATAGGTATAGAAAAGCTCATTGAAAAGTTTGTCGTTTGCCTTCTCCTTATATTTCACTTCATTATGAACTACATAATCTTCACATGACCATTTCGTTATTCCCAAAGAATGTGAATAAATCAGCCAGTAGTGATTTAGGCTGACGACGTAAGGTTCTGTATTTACAGGGCTTGTCCTAGAAAACTGCATTTATTTTATAATATTCCTAGAGATTATGTGGTGGCAGGACTTCTAGAAGACCAAAACGATTTGACACGGTTCTAGAAACTTGAATTTTAAAACTTGAAAAAGTTTTGAGATAAGGCGGATTTGCTTTCGGGCATTATTTTTCAAAAGTAGGTACTACATTTCATTTGATTGATTTGATTGATAGATGTTTCCGGACACGTCAGCTACGACGGTAATTAATCCTGTTAGTGCAGTGAATGTCTTATCCCGGGATGTGTTTTTTTCCCGGATGGATGGTGAGATCCGGCGCTGACTTGCACCGCCGTCGGGCTCAGCTTGTTCACCCGTCGGGATCAGCTTGTTCACCCGTCGGGAACAGCTTGTTCCCCCGTTGGGCACTGCCCCAGACGGGACAAGCTCTAAGCTCCCAACCGGTCTCCCGACGTATGTGGTAGTGCAGTGTACGTAAGTGTAAGTATGTGTAGGAGGAGATTATGAGACAAGGGCACTAGGATCTCCCGGTAGAGTCGCTGGAGAGTAGGAGGCAATGTTGACTCTGAACTAAACTCACCCAGTCATGTCTTTATAACTCTTCCTTCGTTTAAGCACATAATTATACTATTCCGCATTCTCTCAATTCTGCAAACGAAGGACCCAAATAGCTACGCCTCAAACAATTAAAACTACCGCGAAATATCCTACCTGCGGAATATATTTTAATTGATTCTTCTCATAAAATTGGAATTTTCTGCTTGGTGTGTCTTTATGTTCAGCTTCGTACTGATAGTGAAAAAAAGGGTTCAATGTCTCTCCAGTGGCGCAATTGGTTAGCGCACGGTACTTACAGGGCAGTGGCTGAGATATGCCCGGGTTGTGAGTTCGAGCCTCACCTGGGGGATTGAAAAAAAAGTTCAAGTTGATATTCAGAAAAAAATATGGATTTGGATTACACAGATCCCTTGAAATTTATTTCTTACTTGGATTTTTTATTTACTAACTTTAAATGTCAATGGACTTTTCGAATTAAGATAGTGAAAATTTACTTTATGCAGTGAAGCTGGCTAGTTCTGCCGTAAATGCATCTGTGCTTTAATAAGAGTTAAATAAAGAATTCAGAGATAAAGTTCCTGTTCAGTGACCATTGGTTTTAAGCACCTAATTAGAAGCACGTTTTTAATTAATACAAGGCAATTATGTGTGTTTCAATGGATTTTCTTCTTGTATAGTTTAGTATTTCATGAACCACAAGGTTCTTTACTACTGAAATATCTTATAACATTCGTTCACTTGCACCTCCCCAGTGGCGCAATCGGCTAGCGCACGGTACTTATATGACAGTAACTGAGACATGCCGGGGTTGTGAGTTCGAGCCTCACCTGGGGAATCTTTTAAGTAAAACCTAAAACTATTGTTTGATTTGAGTGAGACGATCAGGTTTCCACGAGAATTCTTCTATTTAATTATTAATATATCGGTGATTGAATACTGTGTGAATTATATAATATTCTGATCAGTTCAATTACGTCAAAATGACGTCGATAATAACCTTTAAATAATAATAAACCTTTAAGGGAAAAACTTTTGACTCTTACACAAGCAACACGCTGTTGAAATATTATTAGTTGTAGAGACATATTAATTAATCAGAATAGATTATGATGGGATCTAGTAAGCCATAATGCATTAGAAACATAAATAATGTGGCCTCTTATAAAATTTAAACTTCACAGACGTAACTTGCTTAGATATACGGCAAAATTGGCATACCTTTTAACAATTTTTCACCATTGTAGTAATATGTTAAATTTGGTATGCTGCACTTAATATTAGTATACCCAATTTCATTAAACATTTTCCAAATTTCAACGGTATTTAATAACAATATTAGAAATTTACTTTTGTTGTCAGATGATCATACATCATTTTTGACTTTATAGTATAATGACATTTTATCTGAGAAATCTTGAATTTCTATTATGTAACCATCGCTAGATACACGAAATTTGATAGGGCGGAAATTACTGAAGTCTAGCACTACACGTTTAACAGTAAGTCTAACAGGGGAGTTTTGATTGTGGATATTCATGATATTATTTGGGTGGACCCAAAGAGTTTTAAATTCCAAGAATTATAAGAGATTTAAGAGGAACACACAAAGAAAGGTTACGATGCTTATAGCATCCCTTGCTAAAAATACGTGCTCATTAAAACAATACCCTCTTCGGTGTTCTCGCTTCTGGGTGGCGAAAGCAAACGAGGGGAGAGGGAGTTGATGAAAAATGATCGTTCTCGACACATTTTTGTAATAATTATTAGGTGTATTATTTTCTTCAAAGTGAAAATTAATCCTCAAATAATAAAATCTAGCTGAACCAGGCGATTACGTCAAAAGAAGAGCTGTAGAAAAGTTACAAGAGAAAAATTCAACTATGTAATTATGCCCTAAATGGACAATTGACAACCCTAAAAAATATGAAAATATAGTGTCACATCGTTCAGTATTTATTCTCCGAGAACAATGAAATGTGAGATTTACAAATTATATGGAGCAATATAATCACTATTCAGTGTAAACACAGAGTTCAATATGTTTCTGAAAATGCAATTAAAATATTATATATTTACCAGTATTTGTACGTGTATGCAATACATTGATGTTGTAATTTCCTGAGAGGCATGTGTCAGATGATTCCTCGATATTGAGTTTATATACGCTCACACTCACATGCGAAGGAATGTAAAACACTTAATATTCTTCGAACTTCAAACCCTCGCTACCTTTGCTTTACTAATTATAACCTCATTCTCCAGTCGAAACGACTTCTTTTGATCGATTCATATCCCAAAACTTAGCAAGGCCAACTGTTGAAAATGGTCTTTGAAATGACGTAATGAATACGACGGCAGATAAGCTTTCTCTCTGTAAATTTTAAGATATTAAAATTTAGTCTTTGTATTAAAAAGCCAATTAATAAGAACAAACTCACCAACTTTTCTTTTAAAGAAAATATCACAAAATTTGATTGAGAAGAAAGCTCAAACGTCTTTCTAAACAAAACCCTTAGTGTTTTAAAAAGATGTACTTCGCATTTGCGGTAAAAATATTTAAAATATTTACCAATTTCTAATTTTTACGCGGTGCTTTTATTTAACTCAGAAAAATGGAGAGGAGATCGAAATGGATCTTTCATCACATGTGGATTTCTGTTTCTAGTTATTTTAGGGGGAAAGAAGGTTAGAAAAAACTGATATTTGCAGACGTACTTTTTAATCACACCGTATTTGATAGTTCATACAAATCAGGGAGGGCTTATTTATTTTTAAATTTCGTTCTTGAAAATAATGGGAATTAATGCGACATAAGAAAATAATACAATAGCGATTAAATGTATTGACATGAGCCATGAATTGAAGCCATTTATTGAAGTGAATTTATATTCCATCACTAGAAAATATTTTTTCCTTTACGTCTCCTTATACTGAAAGCAAATATCTGACTAATAGAATTTCAAAGATACATCTTCCACATCACTGAAATTACAGGTGTAAACATCCATTAAATATTGAAGGATGTTTCCAGAATAAGTGTTTTCAGAATAAAAAGACAATTTCTGTGATTGAGGCAATAATACTAAAAGTCCGACAAGGTTTAAGTAGTCAGAAGAAAAAAGCCTTTTCTTCTGGCTACTTAAATTACAGATGTTGTTACCTGGTATTCCGAACCTGTATGTATTTATGAGTCAGGCGGCGTGAGTGAGAGGTGAACAAATACCTTCATTTTGCCTTCTGGGAACGAGGCGGGGAATACCATTAACTCCATCCGAGAGGGAAGATGCAAAGGAGATGCGTTGACCTTTGCTAGGGCAAATGAAGTGCAAAATACTTTGACCTCGGGAAGGAAAAGTCACAATGGAAACGGGTAAATCGATAGTTAAAATAATCAGCATTGCAACGACCTTTTGTGATTCTGAATGTTTAGTAGTTTAATTATCGTGAACTCATAGATCTACAACATTGATCCCAAAATTAATGAAAATAAGTTTTTAAAATTTAAGAGAACTTATTAAATTTTGAAAGTTTTTATCTTTAAATTAATTGATATTTTGAAACTTCTGAACTATTTGTGATTAATATTGTTCAAAAGAATACGAAAATACACGAATTTTATTTCATTTGAAGGTCGAACGAGAGGCGAACTAAATTAACATTTGTCGATGAAAAGAAATTAAACAAGTTTCTGAACTGGTGTGCTAAATTGAAAATTCTAAACCATTTTTTGTCACGTCAAATATTTTACAACTTGAACTGATTTTTCCAATTTATCAATTGAGTTTACCAATTTTAGAATTTTCTCATTTTCACCCATACTTTCAAATGTGTTAACACTAAAGGGTATGATCAAATATGTCAATTATTAAACACTACTTAAAAATAACAGCAAATTGAATAAAATTTAAACATACAGTAGACAAATATTTCTTTCTTCTTATCGCTCGTTTCATTCCATTGTTACCAACAATATTGCCAGGGAATTGCCCCGAGAATATCAGATGCATAAAACTCGATTCTCCTAGTTGTTAATATTAAGTCATATTTTACATAGAAAAATAACAATCTTGAATTGATTCCTGAACAAAATCTAATTTTCTTTCTGCTGATCTATATGTTTTTGACATTCAACACCTTCGGGGTGAATGATGTAATTCTATTAAATTGGTAGACACACAGGACGATTGTAACGGCGAAAATTCTAAAACCAAGAATTCCTCACCTTCCCAATTCCATCTCGAACCCGTTAATAGCTCAACCACAGCACTAACCACGAGTCGAGTAATCGCTCCTACACCACATTGTGCACCGCTGGCTAATCGGTCGGCCTTGGGCGCGCAGGATGCGACGCCCGTCGGCGCCGAGCGCGTCTTGTAATTCGCCTTATTTTGGTCGATGGCGCGCCCTTTGGCGTCTCCGGTACGCGGATGCGAGCGGGACGAGCAGCGCCAACGGCCGCGGCGGCCGGCGAGCGGCACAGCCTCCGCTGCCGCCATCGCTCCCGCTTGCTCCATCGCCGCCACTACCGACAACGACAACGCCGCCGTTTCTACTGCTTCTGCCGCCTCCTCCATCACCACCGGAATCGTCTTGGTCGACATCGCCACAGACGCCTCCATCTGCATCAAATCGCCATCACCGACGCCGCCACCATCTGCACCGCAATCGGCTTCTCCACTACTACCGCCATTACCACAGCCACCGACTGCCACAACACCTCCGTCGCCAACGCCATTGACTCCGCCATCGCCTCCTCCATCACCACACCGGGAGAGGAGGCTCAGGGCTCCAACTACAGTGCCTCTGTCCTGGAGATCTTGGGGTTAGAGTTCGTACAGAGGCCGGATTTTCGACACTAGCCAGATAGCTGGGTCGAGTTCTCTCACTGTCTGGAGGAGAATTCTAGCGGCCGGTTGCTTTGATCGGCTATTTCCGCAGTTTCTCCGATCAATATCAGGCGAATGCCGAAGCAATACCCTAACAAACGGACTACGGATCGCGCGTGATCTTTCTCTCCCCTTTCTTGTCCTATCCTACCCCTTACTTACACGCACACACCCTTACATGCTGTACAGTACCCCACATGCCGGGAGATCCGTCTGAAGCTTAGAGCTTGTCCCGCCCCGCTGATGGGAAATATCTGGTTAGGGCAAACCCCGCTAGCCGACGGTAGGTTGGCGCTGGATCTCGCCATTCAGCAAGGCAAGATCACCGCCACCTCCCGAGAAAAAATGCACTACCCGTACGAGACTAACGACTTTAGGAATTGACGCGTCCAGAATCACTCGCAATCAGTCAATTTATCACCGCCGCAGCCCCCTCCGTCACTATCGAAACACCGGGAGTGGTAACTCAGTGCATCAACTGATGTCACTGCAGCGCCTCTGACCGGGTGGTCTTAGGTTCGAGTCCTGACGGCGACAGGAATCTCCACACTAGCTTTTCAGCTAGGTCGAATTCAGTCGCTGTCTGGAGGAGAATTCTAGCGGCCGGCTGCTTTGATCGATAGTTTTCCGTGGTTTCTCCGATCAACACCAGGCGAATGCCGGAGCAGTACACTGCCAAACGGGCCACGGACCTCGCGCTATCTGTCCTTCATCTTCCTTGCCCTATCCTCTCCCCTTACGCACACACACTCACATTCACTACACTACCACATATTCCGAGAGACCGGTCGGGAGCTTAGAGCTTGTCCCGGCTGGGGCGGTGCTCCGCTGGTGGGAGAGTCCTGGTTAGGGGGTAACCCCACTAGCCGACGGTAGATCGGCGCCGGATCTCGCCATCTAGCGGGGGAAGATCACCGCCATCTCCCGAGAAAATAACATGCACTACACTTACGGGACTAATGACCAAAGCAGTTGACGCGCCGGGAAACACGAAAAAATCAATCAATTAACTATCGCCACCGTCATCGACTCCGCCACCACCTACACCGCCACCGCCACCACCACCTCCTCCAATGCCGCCACCAACGCCGCCGCTCCGCCACGCCGCTGCGGTCTCGTGTCGGGTGACCCCGGATGCCGAGGAAGCGGGCGCACGCGCGCGGCTCACGTGCACCGGCGGCGGCGGCGGGGCGACCCCCGACCCGGACGTCCTTGCGTTCTTATCCGATGGGAAGCGGCGGCGGCGGCGGCGCCGACGACGACGCCGTTGGAGGTGGTGGAGGCCGCGGTGCTGGCGGCGCGGCGTCAGCAGACCTGCTGGTGGTGGTGGTGGTGGCGGAAACGGCGGCGGCGATATTTGCCAGAAGCGGGGACGGCCTCGGTGGAGGGGGTGGTGGCAACGGTAGCGGTGACAGCATACGAAGCGGTGGTGACTGCTTAGGTGAAGCGGTGGCGGTAGGACTGAAGGGGGGGATGTGTTTATGAGCAGCTCGCAGAACTTGAGCCTGACGTCACTTCACGGACGAACCGTTTCAGCGTCGATGGCGCTGTGGTCGGATTGCAATCGTTGTGCAAAGGTGTTAACGTGAGTAGTTGCGGTATAAAGGATGTAGGTTGACGGTAGCGTATGAGTAAAACAGTACAAAAGAGTGAGCAAAAAGGCGGGCGATATTTTTAGGTTTGAATTCTTAAAAGCGAAATGCGAATTTTCATATAATATATTTATATTCTGTGATGTCGATTGTAGGCTGGTGTATTGACTATTACTCATATTCAGAACTTTCAAGTATTCCGAAACTGAAAGGAATTCAGTATACAAAATACAGAATGAAATAAATTTAGAAAACTAACAAACACTTAACAATATTGAAATAAACAAAAATTAACAATATTTAGAAAACGGTTAGGAACTGAGATAAAGAAAAATATAATTTCCCTTCTCTTCCTAAACGCTCACAGGAATCTCATTTCAACTAAAAGATGTAATGTACATTTCGATTCATTTTAAATTCGTAACTTTACATAGCCTCATTCGTTACGCGATTATTAAAGTAACACATATAAAATTTTTAACGCACCTACTAATTTTATTATACAAAATACTATTTGTAGTCTTGAGTCTATTAAAACTTGTCACTGACAATTTGAAAGAACAAATATGAGTTAAAACATATCTGATATATCTCTTCAGTCACTCAAATGTTAATTTTTACACCTTTCAAATGTTTTGAACGTTTTATTCAAGGCATTTTGCAAAATTATCACACACTGTTTTCTGGTGAGTTAAAAAACATACAGAAATATTCTGTTTGACACCAACGATCTGTCAGAGAATGCCATCATTCTCATCAGTTGATTCAGAGAAATACTATTTTCAACATATTTTATTCTCTGGAGAACAATAAGCAAGTTGCTACAGCTACAGTTTCCTTTTGCTAATGAGCGTAATGTATTATATCGATAAAGAAAATGTCTTCTTCGCTAATTTTTTGCACAATTTAAAATACTTTCACTTCCTATTGAATTATTTATTAATCAGAATAAGCCTTTTAATTTTTAAATTTCACATTTTTCAAGTTTAATTTTTTATATTTAAAATAATTGTTGAAAAATAATCGTTGATGAGAATTTCTTTCTGCTGGAAGATGATTTAAAAACAAATACAATTAATTAAAAATTATTGTAGAATTAGATCTGTAGAAGTTTCTGCAGTTTTTACTTTTTATCACAAAGTTACTTAGGTCAGTTCAAAACGTTCGGAAAATTGTTTCTCTCAAAGAGCTTTGTGGGCTAATTAAAAATATTTCCTCTTATGAATATTTATCAGTGCTTCCGCGTTGTATTAATTATGTGCATTTGTAACAAGTAATGTTCGGCGGTTCAGCCCTCGAAAGCCGTTCTTTTCACTCTGAAACGTATTTATTTTTGTGGGGTTTGGAATTTCGATATGACCCGGGTTTCGAATTTCGATGTCGGGAATTTAGACAGGACTCAATAACCTTTGATTATTTTCCTTCGGATTCCAGGCAATGAGTTTACATTGTTTAAAGTAAAAATATATATTCCGTTCAATGTTTTTTACTTAAATGATGAAAAATATGTTTGTTACGGTAGCAGCATATTCCTGTTTTATGAGTAAGTATTCCACAAACATGATTTACGAAACATCCATACCTGGAGTATCTTTGGCTGTTAAATATTAACAAATCTACTCGTTTTAAAATAATTCTCTTGCAAATTGACTATTTTTGAACTTTCTAACACACCCTTACACAACACTACACTACTAACACGTATACTATACTACCACGTATTCCGGGATACCGGTCGGGAGCTTAGAACTTGTCCCAGCTGGGGCGGTTGGTGGGAGAGTCCTGGTTAGGGGGAAATCCCGCTAGCCGCCGGTAGGTCGGCGCCGGATCTTGCCATCCAGCGGGGGAAGATCACCGCCATCTCCCGAGGAAAAACATGCACTACACTTACGGGACTAATGACCTAAGCTGTTGACGTACCCGGATTCACTAACCAACCAACCACATTGAACTTCCTTGTACTTCGACGGTATTTCATTCCAACAGGACCATAACGCCAATGCCACATTGTGATATTGTTTAAGATTTGTGATATTGTTTTGTTTAAACCATCTATAAGATTGATGTAATGTATTTGATCTATAGGAAAGAGGAACGTCGACTCATACCAGTGCGTCGGGGGAGCCGACAAGTGGCGCGCTCGACGACAGGTGCCTGAATTACTGGCGCGAGAGAAGAGGGACTGCATCACTTGGCGTGCGAAAGCGGCGAACGGAACTTGGCTGGCGGGAGAAGAGCGCGCAAAGACAGCTGTGCTTCTTGTTCTTGTTCTTGTTCTTCTTCTTCTTCTTCTTCTCCTTCTTCTCCTTCTTCTCCTTCTTCTCCTTCTCCTCCTTCTTCTTCTTGTCCTTCTCATCTTCTCCTTCTTCTCCTTCTTCTCCTTCTTCTCCTTCTTCTCCTTCTTCTCCTTCTTCTCCTTCTCCTTCTTCTCCTTCTCCTTCTCCTTCTCCTTTTTCTCCTTCTTCTTCTTCATCTTCTTTGGCTTCGGCAAGACGTACTCTCTATATACTTCTTCTTCTACGGCCCTTCTAGCATTGACTAAAGAGGCATAGACTAATTCTAGCTTAGACTAATTCTTTTCTCTACGCTTCTAGGGTTAAGTTCTTAGAACCTTTTCCGCTGTCCACTTTCTCCTTAGCCATCCTGCAACTCGCCTCTCTCTGCATCAATAGTTGAGTGCTGGTAGTCTACTATTTGGTATCCTTCCTAGATGTTCTCACCACCTCTTCTTTTTCTCTCCAGTTTTTCCAGAAGTAGTTTGACTAACAACTCATTATCTCAATGTTTTTTGTTTATCTAAAATTGCTTCTCATAAATTTCATTTCTGCTGCCGGGATTCTGGAGGGAACTTTCTTTGAAGTTACTCTGGATTCGTCACTCTCACTGGGTGTTTCCTTCGTAGAAGAATAAAATAACAGAAGAAGAACGAATTTGGAGCGGTGTTTGATAAATGTTTGCTTTTTATAAGTTACATAAATTTCAAATGCAAATTACGCTAAAACCACTTGTTTTTTCAAAAAATTGTACATAACCTTCTTTAAAGAGATGAGTTTTAAGAAAATATTTTATTTAAGAAAAAATCTATATATCTACTTCTTGCGTGTATGCGAAGTTATAGCACAAAAGAATCCTAAATTCGAATTTTATGACCGCAAAAATCGAGATTCTATTGTTGAAGTGATTTCAATGCTTTACCTCCTTTTACTATAGTATACGCGCCTCTAAAACTGCCAAATAATATTTACATCATTAGGTTATTTATTTTTACAAATTGATTATTTATAAGATAGAATTATACGCAACTAGTTACGTCATTTTTGTACGCAGTACTTCATAAGACCGCAGGAAATACGTCTTAAGTTACTGTGCTACACATCTCATATTCGCTCTTTCACTCTTGCTCTATGCCTCACACTGACAACACATTCTCATGAGGAGAGCAGGAAAAGCAACATACTTTACTGCGCTATTCATCTCATTTCGCCCTTTCCCTGTTTCAGTACGTATCGAATTGACAACATGGTCTAATAAATAGCAAGAACGGAGCACATGACTGAAGCTCGCAGTTACATGCAATGTCCGTGCCGACTAACAGCGCCACTAGGTGCTCGGGAGCGGAAGCTGTCCATGGCCCACGAAGAGGATTGAAAGGGTTACCTCCTCTTGATCGACGGCGAGTAATGGTCGGGAATGAACTAACCCGTCGTGTATCGGCGGGTCTCAAGTTTGCACCGACACCCTGACAGGGCGTGGACACTGATGAATGATCCTATCTTTCTATCTACACTTCTGTGTGGAAGGGATGGGCAGGAGGACACAAGCTGGAATGGATCCGATGCGGTTAGTATTTTTATATTATTTTTTCAATACATTTAAATTCTATTAATTCAATATGTATTATTTATTTAATAGAATCGTATAATTACGTTCGGATTATATTTATCGACATGGCGCCACACCTTAGAAACTGAGCTTTAAACAATTTGTAGTATTAATAATGAGATGCTATTTATTGAGCAAAATATTTCGCTAGTATCCACAGATACACACCTTCCATTACGTAAGAAAATACGTCAATTTGTTACCTAAAAATTATATTTAGAAAAAATAAAATAATTTCTTTATAAGAGCGTCTGTTGTTTTATGACACTATCTTTTGTTCGAAAAGGAACATCGGGAAAAAATGCTGTGTTCGCCTATATTTTACAACACCTCTTCGTGCGATGTATCTCGTACATAAGTAACTTTACTCTTTTATTTAAGTATGAAATAAATTATATTTAATATTAATATTTCGAGAGAAACAAGAGTCGTAATCTTTATCTGTCTTGAGGCAAAAGGTGAAGAATTTTCATCTATTATTAAGTAAAATTAATTAATGAAATGGAAATCGACTTCAAGATATTCCAAAAATATGCATTGAATAAAAAATTAAAACCTTTAAAGGCATATGAATAAAAATGTACGAAATTTTAGGTTGGTTGGTTGGATGTGATTCCGGGCACGTCAACAAGGTCATTAGTCCCGTAAGTATAGTGCATATTTTTTCATCGGAAGATGGTGGTGATCTTCACCCGTTGGATGGCGAGATCCGGCGCCGGCCTACTGTCGCATAGCAGGGTTCTCCCCAACCAGGTATCTCCCACAAGCGAGAGAACGACCCCTCACCCGCCGGAACAAGCTCTAAGCTTCCGACCAGTCTCCCGGCACGTGTGGTAGTATAGTGTATGTTGGTGTAAGTGTGTGTAAGGGGTGAGGATAGATCTACCGCCTCTACCGCAAACACCAACGCCAACGCAGCGCCAACGACACTGACTCCTTGTTCACTCATAGTCACCTCCCCAGTGGCGCAATCGGTTAGCGCACGGTACTTATAGGACAGTATCTGAGAAATGCCGGGGTTGTGAGTTCGAGCCTCACCTGGGGAATGTTTTGATGTCATTGATAAAGTTTCTCCAGTATCAAATACAAATGATTCTATTCACTCGCTTTTCAAGGCTCTTTGCTGCCGGGAACGAGGCGAGATTCGGCCAGCGCCACCGCCGCAAACACCAACGGCAAGGCAGCGCCAACGACACTGACGCCTTTGTTGCTTATAACCACCTCCCCAGTGGCGCAATTGGTTAGAGCACGGTACTTATAGGACAGTATCTGAGAAATGCCGGGGTTGTGAGTTCGAGCCTCACCTGGGGAATGTTTTGATGTCATTGATAAAGTTTCTCCAGTATCAAATACAAATGATTCTATTCGCTCGCTTTTCAAGACTCTTTGCTGCCGGGAACGAGGCGGGATTCGGCCAGCGCCACCGCCGCAAACACCAACGGCAAGGCAGCGCCAACGACACTGACGCCTTTGTTGCTTATAACCACCTCCCCAGTGGCGCAATTGGTTAGCGCACGGTACTTATAGGACAGTATCTGAGAAATGCCGGGGTTGTGAGTTCGAGCCTCACCTGGGGAATGTTTTGATGTCATTGATAAAGTTTCTCCAGTATCAAATACAAATGATTCTATTCACTCGCTTTTCAAGACTCTTTGCTGCCGGGAACGAGGCGCGATTCGGCCAGCGCCACCGCCGCAAACACCAACGGCAAGGCAGCGCCAACGACACTGACGCCTTTGTTGCTTATAACCACCTCCCCAGTGGCGCAATTGGTTAGAGCACGGTACTTATAGGACAGTATCTGAGAAATGCCGGGGTTGTGAGTTCGAGCCTCACCTGGGGAATGTTTTGATGTCATTGATAAAGTTTCTCCAGTATCAAATACAAATGATTCTATTCGCTCGCTTTTCAAGACTCTTTGCTGCCGGGAACGAGGCGGGATTCGGCCAGCGCCACCGCCGCAAACACCAACGGCAAGGCAGCGCCAACGACACTGACGCCTTTGTTGTTTATAACCACCTCCCCAGTGGCGCAATTTTTAGCGCACGGTACTTATAGGACAGTGAGATATGCCGGGGTTGTGAGTTCGAGCCTCACCTGGGGAATGTTTTGATGTCATTGATAAAGTTTCTCCAGTATCAAATACAAATGATTCTATTCACTCGCTATTCAAGACTCTTTGCTGCCGGGAACGAGGCGGGATTCGGCCAGCGCCACCGCCGCAAACACCAACGGCAAGGCAGCGCCAACGACACTGACGCCTTTGTTGTTTATAACCACCTCCCCAGTGGCGCAATTGTTAGCGCACGGTACTTATAGGACAGTATCTGAGATATGCCGGGGT
Organism: Teleogryllus occipitalis; assembly: GCA_011170035.1. Classification (NCBI taxonomy): domain Eukaryota; kingdom Metazoa; phylum Arthropoda; class Insecta; order Orthoptera; family Gryllidae; genus Teleogryllus; species Teleogryllus occipitalis. Next base: position 118,078 of record BLKR01002116.1, on the reverse strand, counting down.
TGTGAGTTCGAGCCTCACCTGGGGAATGTTTTGATGTCATTGATAAAGTTTCTCCAGTATCAAATACAAATTATTCTATTCACTCGCTTTTCACGGCTCTTTTGCTGCCGGGAACGAGGCGGGTTTCGGCCAGCGCCACCGCCGCAAACACCGACGAAGAGGCAGCGCCAACGACACTGACTCCTTCGTTACGTATTACCATCTCCTCAGTGGCGCAATCGGTTAGCGCACGGTACTTATAGGACAGTATCTTAGAAATGCCGGGGTTGTGAGTTCGAGCCTCACCTGGGGAATGTTTTGATGTAATTGATAACGTTTCTCCAGAATAAAATTCAAATAATTATAGTGACTCGCTTTTAAATGCGCTTTGCTGCCGGGAACCATGCGGGTTTTGGCATGCATCGCTGCCTCCACCGGAAACACCAACGCCCACGCCAACGAGAACGCCAACGCCAGCGCCAACGACTGTAATTGTCTCGTTGCTCCTTATAACCTCTCCAGTGGCTAAGCGTACTGGCACCTGCTAGGGTTGTCAGTTTGAGCCTCAGCTGGGGAAGCGTTTATATATTGAGAAATTAACCCAATGGTCCCATGACGTTTGATTAAAAACTACTGCAAATTACCCGAACGATCTGCGATAAAAACCAGTAATACGTCGAAGCTGACGTAGAATAAAAGTATTTTCTGATTTGTACTGTTTTATTTACATATTTAACAACATACGGGTGCTGTTGAAAAATTTTAGAAAAATACATTTCCATATTCCGAAATCACTTCGGTCAGCGAGACTAAAAGTTGTCTGGAAGTCCGGATGTCTCAGGAAGTAACGATTAGCTTTAGTCATTTCACCGTACTCAAGTCCCTGTTCGCGTGAAGTTTTAAGCAATGCGGATCTGTTACGGGTTGTTGATGCAGGGAGGGGTTCGGCGCTCAAGTCTTTTCTTACTTCAATTTCCTCTCCGTTGTTTCTCTGTGGAGGCGGGCATTTAATTTCGGAAACAGATGGAAAGGGGACTTTCCTAAATTATTTCTTCTTGTTTTAGGGCCATACACTGATTAGTGCATAGGCTAGTCTTCATAAGCTACTTGCGCCTTCTTGGGAGACTTATCCTGAACATGTGTACCTAGGGCAGTTTGCCATAGCTTTCCTAGGGGCGCTAGTGTGCCAATTTTTACGTTTGATTTGAATGCCAGATAGCGCAGGCCAAGATACAGAATTCGCCGTTTTATTCAGTAATTCAAATCGAATCTCTGATTGGTGCGGAATTGCTAAGGATTTAATTTTGCAAGGATCGACCAAGAGCATTTCCTGGGATGTTTTACATGCCGACAAGCGTCCGCATGCATGCCTTCGATTTTTTTAAGTACCTCAATAATTCGCTGACTTTGACCGGGTTTGAACCCGCAAACTTAGAGTAAGTAGTCCGGCATGATAACTACTATACCATCAAAGCCAGAGTTTCTAGATGATTTTCTGAAAGGAAGTTAATTGTAGGTTAATCTAATTTTACAGTTAATAAGCAAACACTTTGTCATACCTAACGTGAATTTTTATTCTTAATAATAATTAATGTTCCATCTTTTTGTTCTTTCTCCTTTGTAAATTTTTTTATGCAGCATCATTCACACTAATTACATTATATACGTATTCATTCTTACCGTTCAAGTCTATTTGCGTAATTGGTTGCGTGATGGAAAAATGATCCATTAGGTTTTGTCGTGCAGAAACAGCGTTGTAGCAGTAACATTTCCTACTCTTTTTGTATCAATGTAGCATTGTAGTCCAATATTGAATTAATCTTTAGCAAAGGTTGCCAACGCGTATTCCCAGTGGCGCAATTGGTTAGCGCACGGTACTTATAGGACAGTGATTGAGACATGCCGGGGTTGTGAGTTCGAGCCTCACCTGGGGAAGCATTTTAGTGGCTAGTCTCGCACATGCCCTTGCAGTTTTTCAAAGATGATTCGTCCATTAGGGTCGCTTCTATCTCTTTGTGCCCAGGTAGCTCAGTCGCTAAGGCATTAGGCTTTTAACTGAAGTGTCCAGGGTTCACAACCCTTATTGGGTTGATTTTTAGTTCCCTCTCGAGACCAAGAAAAGTACACGAACAAAAAAATCATTGTATAGCCTAGTTAACCTAGGTTTCATCTGCGGACAAAATCCCCTTGAAGTTGATTTTTCATGAAACCTTTTTCTAGTCGCTTTATAAAGGGGGTGAAACCTTCGAAGTGATATCACGTGTGCATTTCAAAATAATAGAGGTCAAAAGTGACGAAAATTATTTTTTCGGAAATACCAGCATCCTATTCATCTTACGTTGAATAACCTTCTTACCGGAGTTGAAGAGAATAAGAATTTCCCACAGCACTGGTTATTAACATGTTTTTACGACTAAAAAATGTTTTGAGACATTTTAGGTTAAGTATAAAAAACGAACACATTTTTAGTAAATATTGAATTTTCTACGGTTTTTACGTCAAGTGGGATTGTCATCAAACTTGTAGGAAAAAAATCCTACAAAACTAGTTATTTATTGTTTTTAATAGGATAAACCACACAAAGTTGTGCTTGCGAGAATCATCGTTGTTAAAAAGGAAAGTGAACCTGATCCGCCAACCAAACTCCATCTTATCCCCTCCAGTAAAAAAAACTATACATGGCTCATCGGTAATATTCTTTAGCCATAGGAAATAGCTTTTTCACCCTTTAAAAAGGGTGAACCCTAAGAAACAGCTTTTCCTCTCAATTTTTTAAAACTTATTAAATATCGCTTGGCGGGTAACGGTAATGGTCCCGGTAACTGCATATGGACACACCCCGGGCGGGATTTGAAAGTGCGACTCTTCAACCTTAGTGCTCGGCTATCCACGCTCCGTAGGAAATAGCTTTATCGACTTTCAAAGGGACCTTCATTGACGATCAATGTCGATATCGTGAAGACTTATTCATTCCATTGATAAAATGAACTGCACATTCCGCGACTTCACAAATAACTCACGTGCCGCAATAATTTGTGATGTTCCTCATAATTACTTTGAAAACGAAATTTCCAGAGGACTCGAATTTCTTAGTCTTAGCTTTACCGTCAAATCTGACTCACTTGTCCACGTGCACAATGGTAGTTACAATAAAGCGTACTATAAACAATATATTCAAAATTGTCACAATATTTAATTTAATAGTGTGAGTGGAACGTCCCAGAAAAATAGTAATATAGTCAGATGCAGACGCTGTGTAGATTTTGACAACACAAAACATTATTTCAAAGGGAAAAAATGTGTTGCTTTTTCGATTTTGCACAAAATTAGAAACTGTTCACTCAACCTCCTCATTTTTCAGAAATGTTAACTATCACAAAACTTACCTTGATACCTCAAAATAATGCAAATATTCTCAAAGAAAGCGAGGCGATTTAATGAATGGGAAGCTTTCCAAAACTTTCCTACGCCTAAGAGGCGCTTAATCCCTACGTTCGATCTCTCCTCTTGCCATTTTCACAACACTATTAACCTCCCACTTCTCAAACAACCTACCGGCAATATACAACCCATCTGCTTCATATTGTAGCATCGTGGATACAAACATGTTTCAACGAGCGGCCGCGTGACGTAGGTGAAACGTTTAGGCGTCCACGTGCTAGCCTTTGTTATAGTTAGAGCGGATGTGACGTTGGGGGAAAATCCAGGAGGCGACATGGAAGGGGTGCGGACTACCTGCGCCGGGCGCGACGACGCTCCGATCTCTTTCGCTTCGAGTTTTCGAGGAGTGTGCATCTGGCCGAGGAGCCGGTCGGCGAATGCTTAGTTGGGTGCGGGCCGCGAGCGTGGCGGATAGGGCCGGCAATGTGTTTGCCGTAAGGACAGGGAGACTTAAGGACGAGTCCGTAAGTAGGATGCGGCACTTCACGACATCGAATGTAAGTGATATTTGAGCATAGTGGTGTGGTAGCCACAGCGACAGATTAATCCGAGTAGTGGGATCTTTTTAAGTTAATTTAATTGTGTAAATAAGGTTGTTTCGGTGGTGTAACTTAGTAAATAAACCAGCAATTATTTAACCCACTCTCGTCTGTCTATTATTGCAACCGCATGACGCCACAATACACAACTACAACTCTCCAATGAATTCTGAAAGGTAGTTCCTGTAATAACATTATTTTATCTCTTAGATCCCAGAAATTATAAACCAAGTTTTCATCCCTGTCCTTTAATTATACATTTAATTTCTCTCCCTGCATTTAACATTGATATACTTAACATTGATACAAGAGTAATCACATGGATCGGCCCTTTCCTTCGCTTTAAAGAGTTAAAATATATAATTATCATTCTGATGAAATTCAAGTGACGTCAGACTTCGCGCAAAGAAGCGTACGAGATCCTATTCTATTTCTTTCGTACGTTAATGATATTTCAGATTCAACGAGCAGGCTCTTCGCCGATGACTACATAATGTGCCGACGAATACAAGAGGCTTGAGATCAGCATTAACTATCTCGATAAAATTATGAAATGGGCGGAAAAAAATTAAACGAAAATAATTCTAAGAAAAGCAAATAATTGCACAGTAATGACTTAATAACATATAGTAGAATAACAAATAACTGAGAAAAATATTCATTAGGTTTGTGTTTTATTATTTTTTGGACTGTTACAATTTTCAATTTCTGGACATTTTAAAGAGAATTAATAGATGTTTTGAATATTTATGTAAGAAAACCATTAACAATTTCATTAACTTTTTATAATCAATTTGATCTTGATTACTGTGATCAGTTACTGGTGTATATTTGAATATCGAACCTCTAATCGATCCACTGATCATCACTGACTTCCTTAAAATTCCATCGACCCCCAGGGGAGTCTATACTGACCCTGATGAAAACCACTGTTCTGAACAATAACTACACAATGTGTACTATACGAAACGAATCTCTTCTTTAAAAATGAATCAATCATAACTGACTTCGGGTACAGTGGTCATTATTATCACCCAGCGTATAAGACATGCATTCTTCCTTTCCTTAATTACACCGGTCTCGAAAACTTAGCTGTTACTCTTTACCAGCTCGCAGGGCAGCACATTTCGAATTTCGCAATTTACGATCAGGCAAACGTCTTTCACTGTCCCCCTCCGGATAAACTATTCTCCATACCCATACCAATATTAGAGTTACGTGATTTCAATGCATGGTGTTGGCGAACAGATTCTCGTAAGAGGAAAATACTTCTAAACAACATACTGTTTCAATACTCGCCCCGGATGGACCCATGCATTATCCATACAACCTCAATATTTACCCAAATATTGTAGACTTTGTAATTCCTAGAGATATTAATCAACCGTTTTTCCAGTTCCCTCTAGCCGAATCTGTCACCGATCATTTCTGTTCGCTATTAACACTATTTGCACACTGTTATCTATTAAAATACTAATTTTTGATCCACTCACTCGGGATACGTACAAAACACCACTCATACTTAACACCACTTCATCCACCAGATTTTTCAATTCGTCTACTCATTAGATGAAGCAATAGGCAGATTCCAAAATTTGATAAAAGAACTACTTGATCAGACTCGACGAGAAAGAAAACAAAATATCCTACGCAAAAAGATCGTTCCTTCCTGAGAACATAGTAGCCCTTTTTGAGCGAAAGAAAAAGCCTAGGAAAGTACGTATGGCTGTATTTGGCATTTAGGATCGGATTAATCGGACATTTTGCAGCAAGCGGTGTTACCTGGACCTGTTTTTTTATTACCAAGCATGGGGGTAATGGAGACATGTAACGAGCAGCACGTATTCGCTTTACCAAATCTAGCATACTTGGCCTGCCTGAACTTTTCTTTCTGCACACAGAAGCAGAAACTGAAACTATTTGTGTCCGATGGCTACAGCTTCATTTTTGTCCCGGCCAGGAATAAAACCCGTGACCGCCTTACAGAAAGTTAACATTCAGGCCATGAGCCACCCGAGCAGCTGACAAAATAACGGTAAGAATTTCGTCTCCTGTATATTAAAAACGAGCTTAGAGTGTACAAAATCTTAGAACCCAACCGATTTCCAAACTTTCAGCTCTCACTAAGTCAAATCGGGAAAAAAAATCTCTGGCAGGGGTGCAAGCATTTCACAGAACCACGTCTATTATCCCTTCCTTTGTACAAAATCTCAGAGTGTACAAAATCTTAGAACCCAACCGATTTCCAAACTTTCAGCTTTCACTAAGTCAAATCGGAAAAAAAATCAAAAATCTCTGGTAGGGGTGCAAGCATTTCACAAAACCACGTCTATTATCCCTTCCTTTGTCTCAATTGCCAACGCAACCTACACCGGTCTAACTGAAGCAAATTTATGTAATTGAATAATTATGTTGTTCGTATTTTGAACTCACAGAACGTTCCGAAGAAGGTAGTAATAATACTACATTATTATGACTATTCGATAAACTGTTTTAATACGTATACCAGCAATGATTTTGAAAAGTAGTAAAAGGAACACTTTAAAAAATGGGAATTTACCAAAGTAAATCAAGCAAGTTCATTTAGACGTGATTTCAACAGAAGACAATATCACTGGACGTATTTTTTTACGAGTGTCATCAAAATAATCGTAACGAACGGAAATAACAGGTACTAGGATGGTATCATCTGAATCTTTAGGTACCTGAAGTTCTCTGCGAGATTAAGTATTTTATGTCACATTTGATGGTAACATTTTATCTACTGACTTTTCTCCGCAAAATTACGAAGTCACTCTTGTTCATCTCCCGTAAGAACAATGAAACTCGAGATTATTTCTGCAGCTTTGTGACTTAATTTTATAGACTCGTTTTATCACTTTTCTTTCATGAAAAGTTTCGCTTACTTCAGGAGGCCCTAACATCCCACTTTGCTATCTTTATTTCTTACAGCCCAGACATTAAACTTGAGCAGTTCATTTCTCGCTCTCATAAGCTCCAATCCATATCCAAGCTCTTTGAAGCGTGTCTAGAAAGAAACCGAGCCGAGACGGGTTTGCCATTTGTTAAATAACGTTCTGACGACCTGAGTGACCTCGCGATTTCTTAAAGACTCCTTGACATTGTGAAGTCGTTCCTAAATGGCCCGGCTGGGATGTTAAGATACTCTTGTTTACTACGTCTTTATCAGAATGTTGACCTTCTCAAAGCAGCTTTCGTCGTAGCAGCATTCATTGTAAAGTCACGACTTTCAGCTCAGTCCACGGGAACTGAATGCTCACAGGAGAAGATTATTTTATTGCGAGTGAGAAGGAAAATATCTCAATTATCGTGTTTACGACGAAAGTTTTGATGTTTACGACACAAGAACCGGATGGTCTGAGAAAACATTACTAGTGCTAAAGGCAAAACGTTCGCTCCTGTCCACTAGCGAGAAACATGGTGAAAGAAATATGCTCTAATTACCCGTGTAGGCGAGATATAAATCATCAACAAGACGGAGGAGAATGAGATGCATTATCTGAAATCGTGGATGGTATAAGAAGAGAAGGAAGAGGATGATCACTAGGAGAGAAGAGAAGGAGAGAGAGATAAAAAAAGAGACAAAGAGATAGCGACAAGGGTGACGCTCTGGGGGTAGACAGCGTCATTTCCGGAAACAAATGGGGAGCCGTTAGCAATTGCCGCCTATTTTCTTTTTACACGGCCACCATTTGACTTTTTAATCTCCGTCGCGAGGGTGGAAGTGCCCGGATGGGAGAGGTGTCGTTCGGCGCTAATTGTTTGCTGAATAATTGGATGTGCGAGGGAAATTTGGACGTAAATAACGTTGCCTTACAAGTTCCTTCATTGCCATTCGCTCGATCGAAGTCGACCATATCACCATTGTACCTCAACTCTTTTCCTTTCAACTGTCGTAATCGTCGTAGAAAAATGTGAGTACTCCTATTGAACTTTTTCTCAAAGCCAATTAAAATTGACAAACAACATGACTCACAGAGCATTTTATTTACCCCGGTATCGGTTAATTTCCATTATAAAGTAACTGGTCACTCTCTTTATTGACGTAACTCCGTACGGTTTTCGTTCTATTTTAATATTTACTTATCTTAATATCAATATTCAGTGTCTTTATCCTTAGGCCAGCATTATTCGATATCCTTAGCTTTCTTCATAATTTGGGTATATTATTTTTGCTGAAACCATCATGTCTACTGTTTTGCAGAATTATTGATATTCCCTTGTTTCTGGGCGCGTCAGTTGCTGAGGTCATTAATACCGTTAGTGTAGTACGTGTTATGTACCGGGAGGCGGTGGTGTTGCTTTCCCGCTAGGTAGTGACATCCGACATCGATCTACAATTGGTATGCGGGGATTCCCTCTCCAGCGGGGCACTGCTTCAGACGGGACAAGCTCTAGACATTAGCCGTGTGTGGTAGAGTATGTGTGTATGTGTATGCGTGTGTGTCTGTGTGGGTATGTGTTTGTCTGTAAGGGAAGAAGATGTGACAAAGATGAGGCAGAAAAGATAGCGCGCAATCCGTAGTCTGTTAGTATACCGCCCTGTCTGGCATTCACCTGGAATTGATCGGATCAGGTAAAACTACAATGAGAGCAGCCGGCCGCTAGAATTCTCCTCTAGTCAGGCAGTACGAACGTTTACTAGAGTCATCATCTCGCCATCGTGGCAGTTGCCGTCACCGAGACCGCTGCTTCTTCCCTTAACAAGATTCTCATTGTCATGCTACCATCATTATCTTAATTTTTATTGCCCCTATCCAGTACTATTGTTTCATTATAATTAATTTACAGTAATTACAAGCGTAATCATTACCACCGGGCGTCACCAATCGAGCTGCCACCGAGGAACCATCACCTCCGCGGCCGCCATCGCCATAAGCAGCAGCTGCTCAGCCGTCACCACTTTACCCACTACCGTTTTACTCAAGCCACCACCAATTCGCTCATCACCATTTCAATCGCCCTTCCCACCCGCACCAGCCTCCATCACCCCTGCTCCGGGGGTGGGACGCGGCGCGCGCCGCTCGGGAGGCCGGGGGCGGTCGGCGGCGCCGCGGGACGCCGTGACAGCATAAACGATGGCGGCCGCCGTCCGGGGCGGAAATCTTGCGCATCTCGAGCCTCATTTGTCTGCGGCGGGCGGGCGGACGGGTGGGCGCGCGCCGCCTCCGACGCCGGCGCCACCGGGGGCGGCGGAGGGCGGGCGCACCGCCGCCAACGCCCCCGCCGCTGTTGTTTGGGCGACCGCACATGCCTCCGGCGCCGGGCCGCTTCTTTTCTTCGCTGACCGCGCGAGCAGCGGAGCGCAGCCGAAAGGGGCAGGGGAGGGGTGGAGGGGACGGGTGGAGACGTATTGGCGTCAGCAGAGTTTACGGTGGCAGCGGTGGGTGGAGGCTATGGACTCGGAGGGGCTGCGGAAAGAATGGGCTACTGGAGATGTTTCGGTAGAGATGGAGAAGGATGGAGAGAGAGAGAGAGAGAGAGAGAGAGAGAGAGAGAGAGAGAGAGACGGAAGGAAAGAAAGGGGAGAGGACGAGAGAAAGAAGGATAGATGAGAGAATGAGGAAGGATAAATGAGAGAATGGGCAGAGAGGGGGAATGAACGAAAGGTGAAAGAAAATGAACGAAAAGAGAGGGATGGAATGGCAAAAAAGGAGGTGGAAAAGCAGGGAAATAAGGAGAGGGGAAGAGGAAGGAGAGAGAAATATTCTGAGGGCGAAGGTGATGAAGATTCAGTAGATGATGCAACGGGGGGATGCAGATAACTTAAAAATCGATGGGTACGTCCAAAATTGTTAGGACGCGGTGATATTAAGTTGCAATTATGTTTCAGGTCAAACTCACACACACACACACACACACACACACACACACACACACACACACACACACACACACACACACACACACACACACACAGCTTGCCAAGGAACGAGCATGCTGACGGGCTAATGCATAAAAATCGAGTTTAGTGTGGCTAAGAGCTTTCTCAGGTGAATGCATAGTTATAATATCGTGTAGGTCGTAATGAAAATTATGTCCATGTAGTGGAAAGGAAGGAACAAGAGCATTGAATATGAATAACGCGAAAAACAAACAAACAAAAAACAACGAATGTTGAAAATAAAAATTGTTCCGGAATCAATGTTCTTGGGAAGTAGGTACAGGAATATTGCACCCGAACGGAGTCGGACTTTGAAAAGTATTGAGATTAAGAATAATTAAAAAAGGGAGAGCGAAATGAAATGGCGGGATGCCTGCTCAGCGAGATGAAGTTGGAGGAATGAACGGCGGCTGGATGGGACGGAGCTGAGGGATATGAAGGGAGACTGGTGTAGAGAGGGAGTGGGGAGTGGAACAGTGGAACAAGAAAGACCGTCAGGACGATGAAAGAAGATGCTGTGAAGGGATGCGTTTGAGTAGGGAATGACTGAAGCAGAAAGGCAAAGTAATATAAAAAGAAGAGAGGGTTTATTGCTTAACGATTCCCAGAATGGAAGCCTTTACTGTTATTTACCAATATCCAGGAAAAAATCACTTTCTTTAAATATTCTATAGTAATATCAATGGGGTATTCAATAATGACAAGACGCAGGAAAAATATGGAAGGAAGCATGGTTCATCCGAGAAAATCTGTAGGGTGTCAGAAATTCAGATAGTAATAACAAGAATTCCAAAGGTTTGGCAAGAAAAGGGGGCAAGAGGGGCTGATGGACATCGGGAAGTATGGTGGTAGGCAGGTGTGTTTGAGTGTGAGCGGGGGGAGGAGTCGCGCTATTAATGGAGTGAGACCGGAGTCGGCGAGATGGGGACGGGGAAGGCAAAGCTGTGGGGATGGTAGGGCAGTTGGGCGGAGACGATGAGGCTGTGGGTACGGGGACGGTGGGGCTGTGGAGATGGAGACGATGGTGCTGTGGGAATGGGGGCGTCTGGGAAGTGGGAACGGGCATCAAGGGAGTGTGGTAACGACGAAGGTGGAGGTGTAGGGACGAGAATGACGGTGCTGTGGGTACGGGAACGATCGGGTTGTAGGGGTGAAGACGAAGGATCTATGAGGAAGAGCACGGCGGGAGAGTGGAGACGGGGACGGAAATGGCAAGGCTATGAGGCTAGGGAAGGCGGAGGTTTGCGGAGCAGACGACCAGATTATGGAGCCCAAGCCGACCGGCTGCAGAGATGGAGACGGCGAGCGAGTGGAAGCGGGGGCGGCAGGATCGCGGCGTCCGCAGACGGAGCTGCGTGGACAGAAGAGTAGCGAGCGGCGGTATGCCTCCGGGGCGACAGTGGGGCAGCGGGGACGGCCTATTCGCAGGCGCGCGCCCTGGCATCCGCGCTTCTGCTGCGCCGACGGCCGTTACGGATGGCCCGCGCCGCCCACATACGTCTTCGTTGGCCCCGCGGCCGCCCCTAACGCAGTCCAGGAGGCCTTTTCGGCTCTGCTCGGGACGAAAACAAGATGGAGAAAGGCTCGTCGACGGCTGATGCGATCGCGAACTCGCCCGGGCAGTTTATAAAACGGGGAGTGGGTTTGTGAGAACGCTCGCCGTAGGCACAATTGAATTAGATCGGAATCTGGGAATGACTCTTGAAGAGTGAGCATGCCTGTAAATCGCTCGTAATGCGAGAAGGATGTGAGTTGAGGAAATGAAAAATGACGTACCAAAGAGGTTAATTACCTGTTTTCGAATGAAAATTTGAGTTCCTTCAATTTAAATAATCTTTCTCTTTTGGAAACACTGTAAGTATGAATTTCTAGAAGGATTGTTGTGAATTTGTTGACTTGCGTTTACAATTAAAACTATTTCAAACTATATCATTGTGAATTATTGAGTGGCAATGGATCATTCAAAATTTACACTCCACTATTGTTTAAACTCTGTTCACAAACTGATTAATGTACCGATAATTCAGACTTAACCCATCTCATCCAAGATTTTGAAGGAAAATGACGAAAAACACAAACGGAATATTTTACTATCTACAGAAAGACATAAACATCTCAGTGCTATTGTATCAATTATGAACTAATCTAAGCTGCATCTCTCATAACAAATCATCCGATTGTAAATTTAATTATTCTGGAATAAAGACGAACTTTGTTCCAGTACCCTACATTCCCGCTTTCCGCTTGTATTTATGAACGGTTGACCTTGGTACATTTCAAAAGACCAACAATTATCTTGTACCACTCAACGAGACGTTTCGCATTGGACTGGATTAGGTATTGGCGCGAATCCACACAAAGGCAGGTGGTGAGAAGAAGATAAAAAGAAGAGCCTGCTTCGTGGCGTGGCCTCGACCGCTCGCACCCAAGAGGACCACTGCCGCCGAACGCGGGGTAGGCCATGGAGGACGCGGGGCCTTGCTGCGCGCCACGTGCCGCGGCCCCGCGTGCACGGCAAGGCGAAGCAAGGCAAGCCAAGGCCAGCGGCCGTTATCTCGAGCTCCGCCCCCGCCGTCGCTCCTCCCTCCAAGCCCTGCCCTCTGGCGCACGTTTTAATACGAAATTCGAATATAATTCGGAAATATTTGACTGAAGAACGAGAGAGGAAAGAGGAGGGAGATAAAAAAGAAAGAAGTAGAAAAGCCTGCCCTCTGGCGCACGTTTTAATATGCAATTCGAATATAATTTGAATATATTCGACTGAAAAACAAGAGAGGAAAGAGGAGGAAGATAGAAAAGAAAAAAGAAAGAAAAAGTAGACAAGCCTACCCTCTGGCGCACGTTTTAATACGAAATTCGAATGTAATATGAAAATATTCTGCTGAAGAACAAGAGAGTAAAGAGGAGGAAGATAGGAAAGAAAAAAAAAGCAGAAAAACCTGCCCTCTGGTGCACGTTTTAATACGAAATTCGAATATAATTCGAAAATATTTGATTGAAGAACAAGAGAGGAAAGAGGAGGAAAATAAAAAAAGAATAAAGAAAGAAAAAGCAGAAAATCCTGCCCTCTGGCGCACGTTTTAATACGAAAATCGAATATAATTTGAGAATATTTGACTGAAGAACAAGAGAGGAATGAGGAGGAAGATAGAAAAGAAAAAAGCAAGAAGAAGCAGAAAAGCCTGCCCTCCGGCGAACGTTTTAATACGAAATTCAACTATAATACGGACATATTTGACTGAAGAACAAGAGAGGAAAGAAGAGGAAGAAAGAAAAAAAACAAAAGAAGAAGCAGAAAAATCCTGCCCTCTGGCGCACGTTTTAATATAAATTCGAATATAATTCGGAAATATTCGACTGAATAACAAGAGAGGAAGAGGAGAGAAGATAAAAAAGAAAGAAAAAGCAGAAAAGCCTGCCCTCTGGCGCACGTTTTAATACGAAATTCGAATATAATTCGGAAATATTTGACTGAAGAACGAGAGAGGAAAGAGGAGGGAGATAAAAAAGAAAGAAGTAGAAAAGCCTGCCCTCTGGCGCACGTTTTAATATGCAATTCGAATATAATTTGAATATATTCGACTGAAAAACAAGAGAGGAAAGAGGAGGAAGATAGAAAAGAAAAAAGAAAGAAAAAGTAGACAAGCCTACCCTCTGGCGCACGTTTTAATACGAAATTCGAATGTAATATGAAAATATTCTGCTGAAGAACAAGAGAGTAAAGAGGAGGAAGATAGGAAAGAAAAAAAAAGCAGAAAAACCTGCCCTCTGGTGCACGTTTTAATACGAAATTCGAATATAATTCGAAAATATTTGATTGAAGAACAAGAGAGGAAAGAGGAGGAAAATAAAAAAAGAATAAAGAAAGAAAAAGCAGAAAATCCTGCCCTCTGGCGCACGTTTTAATACGAAAATCGAATATAATTTGAGAATATTTGACTGAAGAACAAGAGAGGAATGAGGAGGAAGATAGAAAAGAAAAAAGCAAGAAGAAGCAGAAAAGCCTGCCCTCCGGCGAACGTTTTAATACGAAATTCAACTATAATACGGACATATTTGACTGAAGAACAAGAGAGGAAAGAAGAGGAAGAAAGAAAAAAAACAAAAGACGGGAGCTGAATAGGTAAAAGTGTAAATAGAGAAGAAACAGATATGAGAGTAATGGAGATAAAAGAAGAATAAAAACAGGAGAAAAAGTGAGGTTAGAAGAAGGGGAGTAGGACAAGGAGGATGAAATGGACAGGGTGCGAAAAAAAGAAAATAAGTGACGATGAATAAACTTGCTTAAAACTAACATTTTTAACTGCAATCCTTAAATACCACAAATTTTAGCAGTAAGATAGACGACTAGTGCGCCACAATGAAACCAGTGAAAATTAGACTTTACAGCTAATTGAGAAGAAGAGAAGTCATATTCTACATTAAACATTTCCAAAATAAGATGGCCAAGGGCCCTAAAAATATTAATCTTTATTCGTGATTTCCATACAATACTGACATCGGCCTTCCGAGGACGTAACATATTTGAATAAGTACATATTAAAAACAGTATCCTATGGAATGAAATGCATATTTAAATCGTATTTAATTTAACTATGATAGGCAAATCTAAAAAGGTATCTGAGCACATGTTTTATACTTTTTGTTTAGAAAATGACAGATGAAATACAGAACGAAATGCCAGTATTGACTAAACCTTAAATTCTTAGGTCTCTAGTATCAATTAATAATTCACAATACTTTGGAGCTCTACAAGTATAACTGACAGGTAACAGACAAAATTAGTAAGCCATAATTTAGTGGACTGAAGAGTTTTTCAACCCTTCCAACTGTATTTAGATTGTAAAGGGGCTAATTGACTGAATTAATCATCTTAAAGCATTAGTTTGAGTTGGTACTTCTCTTTAGACCAAACCCATGTCAGACATAACATACCACCACTTCGGCCCATACAGCACTTCATAAACTTGTGTACAACAACATATTTGTTTGTTTGTGTGGAACGTTTGTTTTTGTTGAAAACATCTATTGTCACTGTTAATGGAAATCAGAGAAACAAGGATATTTATTTTAATTATTTTAAACAAATGTTTGTATACAGTGTTTTACGTTTGCTTTTGTTTGTGGGAGGAAAGCGTGGATGAGGGTTATATGGGCGTGACCTGGGAGGGGTTGTACTATAGTGTCCTTCAGGCACATGGAAATGTAACTACTAAATTATGAAATGCAGGATCATCTTCTATCATATGAAGAAAAACAAAGTGCTTTGTTTGCTTATTTGATTACTCGCTTTTATTCCAATATAGTTTTATTCTCATCTTCATAAAACGATACACATTTAAACAAGAGGAAATGTAGGCTTGAATAAAAAAATATCTCATCCCCCTTCCCACTCCATGAAGTAAAATTTAAGTGCTCATTTTTCTTTTATCTCACCACTATTTCGAAAAGGGTGAGCAAATCTATGACAGAGAACGTTTCTGAAAGCCCGTGATATTTCCTACTAATTGCATTTTGGGTCATTCCAATAGCGCAATTTGGCTTCGTTTAAATTGAGGTATAATTTAAAACTTAGTTCCATCGGGAAGGGACGAATGGGATGGTCGGAGAGAATGGGCAGGGCGGTGCATGGATGGAGATAAATGCCCGGACAGCACCATTTCACTTCGGCTAGTATAATAATATAGAAGTGAAATTGTGTTTCCCGAGAATTACTCTGGGATTCACTGTCAAAATAAGGGGGCTGTTTTTTTTCAACTTCCGATGGATTGTAGCAAGAAGACAAGAGTAAAGAGAAAAAATATGGACAGAGAAAAATTATTATCAGGAGTTATGTACAAACTTGGTTGTTTTTCGACATCATCGCCGTAAAGATTCATGTATTTATTTTATCCTTGGAGCTATACATCGGGAGTAAAGCACGACCCTTCTGTCGCAGAAATTGTTAAGTTCCAGTTTCACTGTGAGGCCAGTCGTTGTTATGAATGGCGACATCTTCAGAATCCAGAATTAGGTACCCTTCCCTTGTGTGAAGAATCATTCATCTGGCTTCTTTGCCTCATTATGCCAGTGTCCGAAAATCTCAGCTCACCTTGACATCTTTGAAAAACAGCAGAAATTTGAACCCGGATAGCTCAGTCGGGAGGGCTTTACTTTTAAAACTTAAGAGTCCATGGTTCCAATCCCTGTTCGGGTTGTATTTTAGCCATTTCACAATAACGCAATAGATTTCACCAAGTTTTGAATTACAGATTCCACAAAAGATGTGTTAAAAGTATAATTTCTGGGTGTCTTAAGTGGCGCAGTTGGTTAGTCCTTGGTGCTGGGTATTGATGAGACAGAAAAGAAGTAACATGTTTCTGAGGTGGGCTCAGACGTTAGATTTTAAAATTCAAAGTAAGATTTTTTCAAAAGTAAACATTTCATAAACATTTAGACGTAATAAGAAATATTGAATAGTTTTGTGGCAGTGTTAGAAAGTTTTTACGGGCTATAACCAAAAGACGTAAATCGCAAACTTTGCTTTCAAAAGAAGCTTATAGAATTCTAATGTGAATACACCACCAATCTGCTGTTCGTCAATACAATTTAATCTCGTATGGCTGTTTGTTTACTTCAAATAGGGCACTTCTCCGAAGAAATGACGTCATTCAAAACTGTGCGCGCGGCGAACGGCGAATGTGTGGCGAATGAACGGCGAACTGTGCGAATGAAAAAGTCGCCTTTTCGAAACAATCTATTCAATAATTGTAACCGGCCTGAAGTCCGGTTGAAAAATTAAGTTGTGGAAAGATAGTTGTGAAAAATAGATTACGAGGCTCTGAAAGTGGCAGCATATGAAACGCTTACCAAGAAAAGTGATACTTTCGTAGTTCCAGCTGTTGTAGAATAAATTAATGCTTGAAATGTCCCCAAACGTTTTAAATTATTGTACTTGTGATTTAATCACAAATAAGTACAATAATAAATAATCTGAATGTCTAAAATTTAAAGTGGAGCTATTTGTTTTAATTAATAAGCTATTGACAATCATCATAGATGTAATTCTTAAACTTTGCTTTCAATTATAAATAATGTATTACCGGAAAATAATGTTTTTCCTGTCGTAAAACTGAGAAAACACACGTACAAGTAAGTACACTTTAAAATTGCAAACAACTAAAATAATTTCGTGCATTCAGCATATCTATAAAGGAATATTCGTTTTGGTGAAAATCCAGTTGACGGTTTAGGAGCTGGCATAATTCATAGACGGGCAGTTCCATAGGCAGTCGGATAGCCGGGGAGACAGCAGAGGTATAGGGATAGGGAGATGGACATAAAAAAACACCTTTTGTTGATATCACTGGCAAAAGCGTTTCTGTCGAAACCCGTTTATCAGTATTTCGTAATGAGAAAGAAAAAAGTACAAAAATGAAAGTGAGACTTGGTACAAAAACCAAGATAAATAATAAAAAGGTAAAAATTATACAAATTATTAAAAAAGGTAAACAAGAGTTGATATAAAAACCAAACTTAAACAAACTGTGTTACTATAAATATATTATAAAGTAAATAAATTAACAAAGGACAAATTTCTCAATTTTTAATTAACAACTTTAAATGAGAAATGTAATTTTTTTACGGCTGACAATGTATCTTTTAATATGCTTTTTGAATTCGTTGACGTTTAATTTACGTTGAAAGTGAATTGAGATTCTATCTCTGCTGTTTCAATTAACATTTCTTTTATATAAATAGAAACCATCAACCCTTGTTCCTACAAGATATTTTCATTTGAATACACAAAAATGACGCCCTGAAATGTTTCTCTGGGTTGCATCACTACGTGCCCTATGTGTAATGTTGTATATATATTTCTAAATTACAAAGTGAGACGTTTCAAGCACTAAAAGAACATCAGCAAAATCATTATCGTATTAGCAATAAATAATTCTTTTACTTTTCTCGCCTCAGAAGCACAGATTTCTACAGAAAGTGTTCTTTTAATTTTACAATTTTGTCATAGCCTGTACGTCAGTGGACTTTTGGGCTCATTTCCATTACTAAAAGCTCTGTTGTAGACTCGGGATGTCATTAACGTCATTTGCAAACAGGGAGTGCATTGCAATTCTCACGGCCGGCTGGCGACCGCAATTGCAGGGTCGTGATGGATTCAGAGTTGTCGTAATATGCATTTAAATTGTGTTAACATTAACATTTCGGTTTTTATCGTTTGTATCAGAAAAGTAGATTTTTCTTCAACAATAATTTGAAATATCCTTAGAGCTTCGATTTACTTTCAGCAGAATCTAATGGGTATTACAAAAGGAGTGAAATCGTCAAGAAACTTCTGCGCGAAGTAAAATTAAAAAATAAACATTTGATCATATACTAGAGGAAACACGATAATGTATTTTTGCACATGCAATGACATACCTGTATTATAAACAAGTATTTAGAGAATAAATTTGGCCAAGCAAGATTTCACAGACTGAACGTTGTGCATTTAATAACCAAAAATTATTTTGAATTATTTATTTACAGAAAATCCTGTCAACATTGTTCTCTGCACTAAATGAATTGCCAGATCATTGATAGAACTAACAAGCAACCCTGCAACCCTGTAAATGAATGTAAAATGAGAAAGAAAAGTTTCATTAAAGAAAAAAATGCACTATTTTCTTTTGAACACCTTTACACAACTTGTTTGTTGCTCTTGCGTTCTTGATCTCCTTCCAGCCAGTGCTTGAACGCCAGAAATAGCAGTAGCCACCCATTTTTGTGAACCTTGTTTTGATTCACGACCTATTCATCAGCATTCCAATTATTTTGCATAGCTTGCTACATTATTGATCCCGATCTTTTGGATGTTGGGACATATTACGTATGTTGTAAACTGTGCCTCAGAATTTTTCTCTCTATCCTGCTCTGACAGGAGAGAAGTTTCTTATTTTGGAGTTAACGGTCACCTATCACATTGGCGCCGAATGCATTTCGTAGAATACTAATGTACTTTAGATGATGGTAACTGATTTCTGGGCCAGGAAAATGAGGAAGTAGGCCTTTATAATATCCCCTTTCCCCAACAAATGATGACAGTGGTGATTTGGTGTTGCCTTCCTCTATGAAGGATTGTAGTGGTACAAATGAGGATTAAATGATGATAACTGGTGTTCATTACTATTTTATTTTCAAGCTGACATTCTTATGCAGCAAAAAGAAGGCAGACACTCATACAGATGTATTACTTTCCTTCACCAACTAATTTAAGCTTTGCATGCGGAAAGCGTGAGTGTGTAAACCTGTTCGACATTGCTGGAGACTGAGATTAGGACGACCTTCATCTGCTTCTCCTCCCGCACCTGCCCTGGAGTCACTTGGGCTCAGCATTCGCCTCGCCGTATCGCAAACCCACCACTTCACATCAGAGCTTCGCTCTCGGAACAAGCAATTACGCTGTATCAAAGAGCAAAAAATACACATGAATTACGAGTCAGCTTTATCGTTTTGAATATATTTACGAATCCTGCATCGACGTGCTCTCTCAAGAACGGAACGGCAGATTAACCGGGATAACCACGAGCAAATAAGTAGTGAGTCTTAATCTCAGTTATTCCAAAATAAAGAAAGAAAATGAACAAATTTATCAGAAGTGTATTATATACTGTGTTTGACCCAATTGAAACGTTTATATTAAAAGAAATTCATCTTCAACCTTTGCGGATATTAATTTAGGTCACTATTTAATTCAGAAGAGACTTACAGTATCATAATGTGAATAAGCCACCAATCTGCTGTTTGTCAATATAATTTAATCAGGTATGGTTGTTTGTTTACTTCAAATAGGCCACTTCTGCGAAGAAATGACGTCTTTTGAAACTGTGCGCGCGGCGAACGGCAGATGCAAAAGTGGCCTTTTCGAAACAATCTATTCAATAATTGTAACCGGCCTCAAATTGGGTTGAAAAATTAAGATGTTGCAATATAGATGTGAAAAATAGATTCCGGGGTCCTGACAGTGACAGCAAATGAAACGACCACCAAGAACAGTGATCCTTTCATAGTTCCAGATGTTGTAGAATAAATTAATGTTTGAAATGCCTCAAAACTTTTTAAATTATTGAACTTTTTCGTGATTTAATCACAAAGAAGTACAATAATAAATACATCTGAATGTATAAAATTTAAAGTGAAACTATTTGTTCTAATTAACAAGCTATAGTCATTCATCAAAGAAGAATAACTTTTTTAAATTACTGTATGCTGATCACAACGACTAATTTGTAAATGAGAAATCCATTGTCTTCAGAAAGTGGAAGAACATATAATGGGAACAGTTAAGAAAATGTACGATCAACTCAAGAGTAACATAAACTTACAGTTTTGAATCCTGGATAGTCGATATCGCTAAGGTGTATGCAGGGTTGCCTGATGTGCTGTGAGATCTTTCCCTAACACTTCTATGGAATTTACCCAAATAACCTCTCCAGTGAAACAAAATTCCCCACCCATGAAGCGAAAAGTATTCTCCAAATTATGGACCAACGACGTGATCTGTTCTTGACGATTCCATTGACTGTCATCTTACATTCAAATAATTCAAATCAACCAATCATCATCCTTTGAGCTGCTCGAAATCCTGTATCTTCGTTTTTCTCATGTTTTTCTTTTTCTATGTCTATCGTTTATTTTTCTCGTTTTTATATATAAAAATGAGAGAGAATCACGCCTATTGTTTCTTTTTTATTCATAATAATTCAGAGAATAATATTTCTATCACAACTCTGTATAAAAATAATTTCCCCAAAATATCCCAAAACATTTTCGCGTCCATTTATGTTCCCAATTTTTTCCCCACAACGAAAAAGAATCCCCATTTTGGTGACAAAATTCCCCAATCTGACAACTCTGGGTGTATGCGTTTTAGAAGTCTCGGGCTGGAGGCTTGTGTTGTATTCCTGGCTGACATGTGAGGGCATGTTGCATACTCCGGAGTATGGGCAATATCCGGGTGGTGGGATCGAATATCGTGAAAGCCATGGATGTAGTGTATTATGGTACGTTGTGCATTCCTAGCCCATCGTAATTCAGCCTTGAACCTAAAAAGCTCCTCTTAAATAATTTAATTTTTCCGGGATGTTATCCGTATTCCGGTAACTAAGTGGATGAGGCCAATGCGCGATGCGCGCTTAGGGGCACAGCGTGATATAGGTGAGTCCTGACTCACCTTTTCTAGGATAGGAGTAAGCGCGATGGGTTCGTAAGCAACGCCTGTTGAAGTTATTATCTTCAATGTCCAAAACGGGCTCACAAACCACATCGGCGGGATGTAGCGGGACACTGAGAGGCACCACAGTTTCACCTGGGGTTTCATCCTTCTCAGCCTGGATGGGGACAACCATTGGTAGCGAGAGGTGCAATGACAAAATTGGAATACTTATGTACTACTGACGTGGGTTGTGAATATAAAGACGAGTTAGAGAAGAATAAAGTAGTCATCTTTGCAAGGGACACTAATGATTCATAAATGAGATTTGTTGAGATCGTGAGTTGACCGTGGCGCCTCATGTTTTGTCATTTAATTCTTTTGAAATTATTCTAATGTACTACAGTTGCATTTATAACCCGGTTACATCCAACCGTGATCTTTTCTTATAAGAATCGAAGTCATTGGAGCAATCATGAAAATTATTACAAAATCTGATGCTCCCTCTTTTGCTAATAACATGTAGATTTGAGGTTGACTGCCGATAGCTTCTAACATTGAGTGGAATTACAAATATATCTTTCGAGAGTAATGCAGCTTGCATTATGAACCTTAAATATTTCCGTTTAATTTATCTTAAAAAAAGAAGAAGCCTCGGTATTCAAAGATTTCATCTAACAATGCATAAAAACTTTACTAATATACATTTCTATAAATGATATAGAATTTCACAAGAAATGTCAATGATGCACGAAATTGTAGCACATCAATTATAAATAAAATCATAAACAATATACGAATAATACGATTTCACTTAGAGAAATGAAATATGTTCAATTTAATTAAAACCAATTAAGATCACCAATATTATTTTAATATCAAGTCCATATTACGTGGCAGTTCATCTATCATCTTTGTATGTATTCCATGCTTTATGATTCAATGAATCTTCGCTCTTCAGCTTCTCTGCCCTTATGTTCACCGACAAATCAAAAAATATACACATTTCAGAGGAAATGAGTAAATATTATGAAATGCTTTGAGTTTGTATTTTAAAATGGAATATCATACAGAAGTAATTCAACTAAAAATCTAAAGGCGAATTCAAATTTTAATTGCGCACGGCATTCATGCATTAGTACCGTATGCACTCATGCACCCAATCCTCGGAGTAATTATCCAATGCAAAAGTAAATAAACATAACGGGAAGAGATATCTCATTTAGTAATCTGTCTTCTAAATCTTTGGACAACAAGAGCTTAAAGAAAATCATGTTAAATAACACGTTAACTACATCATTAATAATATTTTGAGAGTCTACTCCGGTGGTAATATGAATTGGCCCACTGGATTTCAAAACGCGAATCCGCAAATAAAAACGTGACTGGAGACTGCATTTGCAAAGGAAGGAAAATCCTCAATGTGTCTTGAAAAGCTTGTGGCGCAAAAGAGACCTGGGTTAATGTCCAGAAAAATTCAAACCTGCAATCATATCCATCCTAATTAAACCACATATGAAGAGAAACAAATCACAGATAAAATGGCAGAAAACATTGGCGTGCACAGTTTAAAAAAGAGATGGGACCAAAATCAGTTCTTAGGCCCTTTTTCATTGAGCTTTCTATTAACAACACTTTACCAGTAAGTAAATGAAACTCGAGACAAGTAGTCTTGAAAAACTTGAGACAAGAAATTATAATTATAATCTTGTATTCATCAACTTAAAATAAAACGTATTCATTAATTGGATAATTATGATACAATGAATTAATACAGTTGATTTTATGTTGAACCGTGTATGGTTTCCATAGGGCTTCTTCTTCAAGTGTGATTAACAATTCCTCAAATTGTCGTGTCAAAACAGGACAATAAGGTTTTGATCACATTCACGGAAATAAAATGTATTACGTAAGGCCTCTTTCAGATGGCTACGGCTGAGACTGTAGCTGTGTCGAATAAAGGAATTCAAAACTGGCGGCGAATAAGGGTATCCAAAAACAGTTGGTAACCTGTTGGGCGTCCGGGTGGTGGCACACTTTAGAGCACTCAAGAACGCAGTCGATGTCGGAGGTGTACACTTCTCCAGAGACTGAGCATTTGGCATGTTATGTTCCTGGGCTCGTCCATTGCTACGGCCATAATTTACGTTAGTGGAGTGCGTGGTTTATTGCGAGTTATGGTATTATACTCCGATTTAAACATAACTGCACTTCAAAGTCACGAGCTGGAAGAAGAGGGGGACATTGTTATCCAATCGGGAGCTCCAATACCAAACATTTAAATCCTAATGAAGCTCCCGATTGGATGACAGTGTCCCCTCTACTTCCAGCTCGTGACCTTGAAGTGAAGTCATGTTTAAATCGGAGTATATATCTAGGAGTTTTCCCCACTGGATGGTAAAATCCGTCGGCGATCTACACGTCATATTGTAAAAGATTTTTCCCTCTCCAGGTATCTCCCCCAGTATAGTATAGCACTGCCCCAGCCGAGACAAGCTGCAAGCCCCAGTCTGGTGTCCCCGTCAGTGTGGTAATGTTCCGCCTATAATTGTGTGTGAAAGGGAGAGGACCAGGAAGTGTAAGGAAAGATCGAATGCGGTCCGTGGCCTGGTTGTTAGAACACTGCTCCACCATTCGCCTAGTATTAATCGGAGAAACCACAGAAAACTACTGATCAGAACAGTTGGCTGTTGGAATTCTCCTATGGAATCCCCCTGGTCCCGCTGGCCGCTGGACTTCTATGTAGTGTCAAAAATCCACCTCTGTCGGGAGACGAGCCCACGAGCCCTAGAACATCTGGTACAGAGTTCGCGGCAACGGCTGTTACCACATTGCTCCGTATTTTACTCTTAGACAAAAAAAAGCGTTGCATCTAGAAGGAAGCGATCGAATTGTTTCAAACTTGGTGGGCCGGTTCCATATCGGAAGACAACTCACTGATTCCATTTATAAGCCTGGTCGCGCACCGTGCGCTCGCAGTACGTGTGGGGGTCGGCCCATCCACCCTGCTATATAAAGACGTTTTGGCGCCGAACATTTGCAGTCGCCCGTGGATCTGCTGTGACAGCACAGTGAGATGTTGACTATGCCGCGGAGGCGGACGCGGAAGCACTCTCAGCAGCTGGATGCGTTCGACAGGGGCCGCATCGTGGTACTCCATGAAGCAGGTTGATCATTTCGACGCATTGCGAGCATTTGGACCGTGAAGATATGACCATTGAAGATGTGACCATTTGTTCCCACTGTTGCCATGTTGGCAACAGTGGCAACGAAACCGCGCGGCATCGACGGGAAGGGTTCAGGAGGCCCCGGCAGACCGCGCTAAGGGAGGATAGGAGGATTTTCCGACAGGCTGTCTGAGCCAACATTGTCACTTGCGGACCTTCAGAGCGCAGAACAACCCTCAATGAGACAGTCTCGCTGCACCATTGACAGACGCCTCCAGGACGTGGGATTACGCTCACGCTGGCTGTGCATATGCCTCTCCTTAACGGTTCGCCAACGGCAGCAATGTTTGACTAGTCGCATCCGAGAGGCGTGAACGGACGAAGACTGACAGTGCGTGGTATTCAGCGATGAATCTCGCTTCTGTCTGGGCGGCGATGACCAGAGAATCCATATGTCGAGGCACCCTGGTGAACGTGAAATGCCAAGGCTTATTGTCGCACACCAAACGGCTCGAAGACCTGGTGTCAAGGTGCGGGGTGCCATTGTGTATTACGCCAAGCCACCTCTGGTGTTTATCGTAGGCACCTTAAGAGCACGCCGCTATATGGAGGAGATCCTGCAGTCAGTTGCTCTGCCGTTCTTGGACTCACTCCCTGAAACAATATTCTAGCAGGACACGATTCACGATTTTGAAATATTAAAAAAAATTGAATGAATTTTATTTTATATATTAATTACTCATTTATCTGTCATTCAAAAACTTAAATATATTACAATTACATATATTCTTAGGTGTAAGACATATAAATTGGTAATTTAAACCGATCGAACGAAGCATAATATTTCTATCAATTCATAAAAAAGAAAATTGTGAGTTAAAAATCACACAAACATTTTATTGAGCACAAAAAAGAATTGTGAAACTGATGCGTTTCTAAGTCCAAAAAAGAGGTGGACCACAAAGGGAAACTGAATCTATCAATCGACTATTTTCGTTTTTATGAGGAATCCAATGAAAATAGTAATTTTGTTTCTAAATCAAGTATTTGCCCTGAAATTCTAAAAAAAAAATTTTCAGTGAAAATAGTCCCTTAGTTGGTCTTGAGTACAAAAAATATTATAAGAAAATAGTGTTTCTATTTTACTTCTTTAGTAATTAGTGTTTCTATTTTTTTTCTTTTTTTAGCACCTCACTGTCTCAAAAGCGTTCACTGGGAGCCGAATAGAAGGGACATCAAAATCGTTCTCTTTACAAATTTAGTACATACAATGGAATTACCTCCTACCAGAAAGCATGTTTGTTCAGTTAACTGCTGCCTTCTCATGCGAAACTACCAAATCCAACATGGAAGCTTCCGATGTGGTAGCTCATTGTGACCACACGATTCGCTTGATGACATTCCCGTGCCATGGGCCAGATACTTGGTTATTGATACACGATCCATGCTCTACATAAATGAACGTGTTTGAGGGAGGTACATTACAAGCTGCACCCTTCCATGACGACACAAAAGAACATACCGTGCACCGGCCGTTTTTGGTGTACTACATGTCAGGAGGACCAACGGATGAACCTCAATACCTCGAACTGCAAGCGTAGTACTATCATTTTTACTAACAGTTGCCATTGTTAAATTTAATAACTTGTGTTGTGAAAATATAGAAAAAAATTGTCTATGACAAGTTCAGTGCATCTTCACAGGTGTGTTGAAAGAATGTACAGTTCCATCTAGTGATATCCATTAATAGAGTTTCATTTAAACAAACGAAGATTCTACAAGACGTAGATAATTTATTAGCAATTTGGAAATCGAATGTAGGAAACAATAATTTTAATAAATAGAGTGAGTTTTTAGATATTTTAAATATTTATTTCTAGATTAGTATGGGATCTCTGGAGCTTAAACATTTTGAAATGTATAAGTGAATTTTTTTGTACTTTGCAAGTTTATTGAAAATGAAATTTTAAATTGTATTAGATAAACTATGCAATTGTCACCTCCGATTTTTTGGGGCGTCTTTTGAGCAAAAGTAACACAACAGGAAACAACTACTTCAGGTCATGATGTACTACATAAGTGAACTTACTACAATATGATATATAATATAACATAATAATGAAGCTTAGCTACTTGTAGCTTCATCTAGCAAGTTTCTCTTGTAAAACATAGTGACGATTCATTGTTAGTCGTTTATGTGATCCGACATAAAAGTTTACATTTCCATTCCACATATTTTCAGAACAATGAATTTTCGCGTTCCTTTACCTTCCAAATCGGACGAGCAAGTATTCTATATAAAACAACTTAGTGGAGTAACGCATTTATTCGTCCATATTGTAATGATTTATTCTGGTCATACTTTGGGACCGTCACAAAATTTTAAAAAATGTGCACTGTTGTCATATAGACAATTGTAAATAATAAATTTGGAAGATTTATTGTGTGAAAGAAAACACCCGAATTTTGAAATGGAAGAAATAACCTTGATTAGGAGAAAATAAACAAAAGAGGCCAAAAAAGCAGTGAGAGAAATTTCATAAATAAGTGTATGTTTATTGCTGGGATACGCTGAGTAATTTCTGTGCGTAGGAAATAAATTATAAAAGTAAATATACAGATTATCAAGAAAAACAAGCTAGTAAGTGTAGCGAGTGGACAGCCAAAATGAAGAGTTGTGCATGACAAAAGAATATGATGAGCAGAATACGTAAAAAAGACGCGATTATTTATAGAATATTTAAGAACTTTCGGAACAGAAAAAACAGTTGAAAGGCAGGTAGGATGATTGAATGGAGAGGACAAATGTCGCCTTGGGAGAGGAAAGATGCAAATGGTTGCGCGTCGTCGTGAGATTTTTTTTAAAAAAATTGAGTTCAGCTACGTTTACGCCAGAGTAAGATTTAAAGAG
This sequence comes from Teleogryllus occipitalis, assembly GCA_011170035.1. NCBI lineage: Eukaryota > Metazoa > Arthropoda > Insecta > Orthoptera > Gryllidae > Teleogryllus > Teleogryllus occipitalis. The sequence goes on along the minus strand of BLKR01002116.1, from coordinate 90,948 downwards.
TGGAGAAAAGAACAGTTAATAATGTATGGAGCGAATTTGGCAAAGTTAATTATGAAAATTCGGACTTAAATTTTTGAATTCGAACTGGGACTAATGCCACGAAAGACGTTGCAGATGCATGAAGATAGAAAGGAATTCCAATAGCAATCTCGACGATCAAGGTTCCTGTAATCATCGAAAGGGAAGGGAGTAGACAATATTTGCATCAAATGTAGGAAGACGAAGTAATGTGCCAGTTAATTTTCAACAAGCATTAAAAGTGTAAGAGAGAATCAGAAGGTAGCCATGGCCATGCATAATCCTTTGGAGAACGCAAGAATGGAAAAAGATTTGTAAAAACATACAAAGATATGATAGAAGAGAGAGAAGTGTGTAAGATGTAGGTGAATGAATTGTCAATTATTTGAATGATGGTAAATTGATCTATGGGTACTATCTGTTATGTGTTAATCAGTAGCATTAGCGGAAGATCTACGATAATATGGTAAATAGAGTATTGTTTAATTCCACCTGGGGCGGATGTTTGGTCGATCGAGTATCCCAGCTGATGCCCTTGCCGGTTCCAAGCCGGGACAAAGGAGGAAGGTTAGTGGGCCAGACTAGCAATCTACTTACCGTAAAAACACATCACTGATCAGAGAACCACGCATAGCCTCGGATTTCGACCAAACAAGTTGTAAACTCGGTAACGAAAAAGGACTAATTGACGGAGAGAAAGGAGATATTACGACTGGGAACGTGGAACGTTAAATCGTGGCAGAATAAGGAACAAGAAATAATACAATTGGAAGAAAAGGAGATCGACAACTGCTGTATCTCTGAAACTTAGAAAATTGGTAACGGTCCATGTAGAATAAATAATCATGTACTAGTATACAGTAGCACCCCAAAAGACCAAAGCGCCAAAGCCGGTGTTGGAGTGTTCCTACATATAAAATTTTTACAGCATATCGAACAAATTGACTACATTGATGAAAGGCTATTGAAGAATAAATTGAAGTTTAACAATAAACACTTACATGTAATTAGTGTTTATGCCCCGGATATCACGAAAACTAGGGACAAAGAATGTTGTTTTATGAAGAACTTCAAAAATTGATCGACATAATACCATCACATCATAATATCCTTATAATGGGAGATCTTAATACAAGATACTTAATAATATAATCGATAATACACATATAAAAGAGGAAGAAAAAGTGGAAGATGCATGGAAGAAATTATAAGGTAATATTATAATATATACTGAAGAATCGTTAGGTAAAATAAAAGTTGAATGTGTCCCATCATGTAAATATAAAACGCGATGGTTCACAGAAGGAGTAAAGGAAATAGTGAAAAAAAATAAGGAATATTATTTACAATACAAATCTTCCCAAAGTACAGAAGACAACATATGTTATAAACAAGAAAGAAATATAGCTCACATGAAAATAAAGTTGAAAGAAACGTATTGGGAGAAATTCACGAAGGACTTTGAAAGAGACCTTTATGGATCACAAAGAAAGGTGTGGACATTACTGAGAAACAGAAAAGCTGAAATTACTGAAACCATGAAGCTTAGTAATAATATAGACACGAAAGCATGGCAAACTATTTTGCAGACTTGTACAAGGATACAGAATATAAACTAAAGATATGTTATAAAGACGATTTTAATTTAGGTAATGTCGACTTTATCTCAGAAGAAGTACAAGAGAAGGTAAAAACCTTGAAGAACAGAAAAGCAATTAGTAGTGATGGGATAAATAATGGGTTATTACAATATGGTGGAAATAATTTAGTAGATCAAATGACTGCATTACTTAATATAATCAAAGAAGAAAGAATATCATTAAATGGAAATCCAGCATAATCTTACTCATATTCAAAAAAGGAGACAAGAATAATCCTGAAAATTATAGAGACATCACTCTATTAAATACGACACAAAACGTACCCTCAAAAATGATACTACAAAAGATCCAGCCATGTATACAGACAAATAAAGAACAAGTATTTTGTTTAAATAGATCAACAACAGATGCCAGAGAGAGAAGAACAACTTCTATTGGGCAGGTCTGTTGTCCGAAGCTGTGTGAAGATTCCTTGGAATCAAAAGCGATTTCCACTTCAGAATTGAAGTGGGGAAATAATAGTTTAAATTGTAAATAAATCAATGAGATAGGCACGGACCAGGAAATGTATTATATAAGAGATTAAATAAATAGGAGTGAGGAAACGTAAGGTCTGAATATCCATATTTCTAAAGTAATAACCGGGTTCATATCATAAAGATCTATTCGAATTCTACGCATGTACGTCCAAGCTACATTCTCATGTACGTAAATTCTACAACTACAACTACATGTTACGTGGATGATCTCACAGTATGTGATTCGATTTTGAGAAGTCACAGAGAACAAGTAAAATTAAATGTGAATTTGAGAACTGGGGAAAATAAACAAATATTGAATTGGCTTATTTTTCAGCACCGTGTTTTGATTGTAGTTTTGAGATTAGATGTTGAAAATGTGGAAGGATCAGTGGCATTTTATATTTTTGCTTATTGTTAGTGTTGTGTATTGGAACAAATGAGTCTAAGTAGATGGCAGACAAATATTTATCAAGCACACAAAGATGCAGTAGGTCTGTCGGTGGCGACGCCTTAGGGGAGGAACAAAAACGCCCGGAAGGCCGAGGCAGTGGCGGATGCTTCTTGAAGGCTCTAGAGCCGCACCCTCCCCTCCCCAGAAAAGCAAACCTCGGGAAAAGTTGCAGAAGGTATTAAACTTGCAATAAATCGGCTCATTTAATTTGTGCAAACCCTCAGCGCAGTATTTGAGGATGAAATTATTTTTAAGTGCCCGATTATGCGAAAGATAAATGTTTTTGGAATGGGTAGCATCGTGGACTATCGGGAGTCCGTCCGTTGCTGGTGCATACGAGGTAATGGAAGCTTAAGGAAGAGTGGGGGTATTGGGAGTTGGGTGGGGACAGCGTGCTCCTATTAGGGATTTGTTCGACTGAGTCCATGGCTATTAACTAAGCTAAGTTGACCGATCCCTTCAGTTGATTTCATAAATTATTGTTATGTTTGAAAAAATAATATCGAAACTGGTTATTTTCGATACAGTCTGTTAATGTGACCATACACGCAAACGAAAGCCTCATCTCCAGCCTCAAAGACTTCTCGTGGTTTTTAATACATTAATAAAAATGTGAGAATAGTCAGAAAATAATGTTTATTGTGTAATTTATTTCTATTAATTTTTATTAATATCGGTAAATTATGTTTGCTTAGGTATTACAATTTCAGATGAGATCATTAATTCGAACTGTTTGTTCTTTGGAATGCGATCAGATATCTTTCTACAACCGCCACTTAGAGTTAAAACCTCGAATAACCGTCGTTAGACTCAATTAGTGCGAACCCTTTCCACGCCTTATTTACAGCTCACGCCACTCGTCCTAACTTCCCCACCGCACTCGTTCTGGTAACCGCGCCATCCTTCTCCTCCCTCCCCTCGCCTGCGCCGCCGTTTGCAGCCCCGTTGTCGCTGGCGGGACCGCGACCTTCTGGGGGCGCGAAAGGGCGTCGTTCTTCGTTTGTCAGCGACGCCTTTTGTTCTCGCGGCGGCGGAGGCGGCAATTAGCCGCGGCAGCGCGTGGGGCGCTGGCGTCGGGCGCCGCCCCCACCTCCGCTCGCCGCGCTCACGCGCCGCAGTGGTCGCGAATCTCATCTGATACAACGAGGGCAAAGGTAAGGCCTTGCCTCTTGGACGGAAGTGTCGAAACAGGAACATGGTTTGCGTGAATCTTTTTTTTTTTTCCTAGGGCTTGTATCCAGCCGACAGCCGGTTGCCCTTTACGTCCCGAAGGGACGCATATTCGACCATACACTAGACAGACACTTGCGGGCTCCTCTGATCTGGGGTCAGCAGAACGCGAGGCCCTCCGCGACAACAAACACAAAGTCAAGGGACAAACAGCCATGCCCAAGGCGGGACTCGAACCCGCGACCCTTCGGACCGAAGCGCTGAGTCGGTACTCGCTCTTAGCCACCTCGGCCATCCAGGTCGGCGTTTGCGTGAATCTTAATCTCTCAAAAAACTTCATCAGTGGATGGAAAATTAACCTTTACTGCAAACAATACAAATAATAACTGAAAACACAATACAAATTTTTTTTTGTTATTTAAGGTCGCATCTACATCTAGGTATTAGCGACCACTATTGGAGTTAACGTTATGGTAACTGTGAAGATTAAACGATGTGGTGATGATGTGGGGAGAGAGGACGAGCACAAATACAGACATGCCCGACGCGGGACTCAAACCCGCGACTCTTCTGTCCGAGATCCGTACGACACTACTGCCATAGCGATATCGGCCACCGTATCGGCAATGCAAATATTGTTAACGTCGTAAGTCCTATATAGAGCAAATAACACGCGTTTGAAATTTGTAAACCAAGGCGCCAGCCAAGGATTATAATGGAGCCCATTATTTGTTATACTGGCCTTGGGTCGTTCAATATTATCGTCGTTTTGTATTATCGCCTAGTTAAAAGAAAAATTCATAGAAGTAAGAATTGTTTTTGAATAGGAGCACTCATACGCCATCTTGTGATGCAACTAAATAATTTTTACGATTGTTCTTAGCAGATGCAAGCGGACTATTAAAATCCTTAATGAAAGCTGACCGTTAATGATTGACGCATTTTGTTAGTTGGTTGCGTAATGTCGAAAATATTGTAGTCGCAATATAAAACGATGTAATGATGGGTATTAATATAAGAGTATGAAGCGTGTTATGGCACGAGCGAAGAACGTGCGAGCGTCGTTAACTTGATAGTCTATTAGAACCCATTACATCGAGTTTCATACATGAGTTCTTCTACGACTAATGAAGGTTGAGCCCAGTTATCACTTCTCCTTTTTTTGTCGTGCTCTGTTAATTCCATGTCTGATTCACTCGCTGTCCACATTTTAGTATTTTCTGTGACTGATAATATACCGTCCCCTACCTACGGGTCGTGTCAATATGTCGAAATATTTACTAGAACGATGCCCAACGATTAATTATTTATTTGTACGTATTATATTAAAACTTTTTAAACACTGTTGAGTGATTGATAAACTTGACTATAATGAAAATGTGTCCAAATTACTATCATTATTAAGAAAGCTACACTCATTCAATACGATATTTAAGTCATGTGAATAGAAAAAGAAAAGGAAGACTTTTGTTACATATACATCTTTTGAAGTTATATACTTTTTGTCTACTAGAAATAAAAAATAATTTTATTATCTCGTTTTCACTGTCTCATATACGTACGGACTAATATACGTGCACTAGTATAGACAAAGTTGTGTAATGTTGCGCCAAAAAACTGCAATTTTTCGGTAGAAAACTGGTAAAATGATACTCTGATACAGACAAATTGGATAAATCTTGATCTAAAATATGTAGTAAGTTACTCCCGTGAAATCTGATTACATGTCGTGTAATCAGATTTTATTATTTGTGAGTTCTTGATACTACAAAATCGCCTTAACTTCCGTCCGTCTGTGAACAACACTAGCGTTTAAACTATTTGCATATTTTTTTTCAAAATAAATATTCTCCGAACGACCTGGCCGACTCGAAGCTCTGCGATTTTGAAAAAAAAAGTTTGAAGGAACTTCGCATGAAGCCCCTGGGAAATTTTCAAAATGTTCTCAAAAATAGCTCCAAATTTTTCCTTTAAATAGTTTGAAAGAATATAGTGAAATACACTTATAAAGATGACGTAGGTCCGATTTTATGTAATTTGATCATCGTCTCTAATGCATATATATATATATATATATATATATATATATATATATATATATATATATATATAGGAGTAAAAGGGTAATGAATATTAACCACCAAATACTTAGAAACAACTTAATATCTACTGTGTGTTTTTGTCTCACTCACTTTAAATCGAGTGTGCTAATTATCGCGCTTTCAACGCAAGAAATTTCGAGGGAAGGCTTATACTATTTTTAAAATTATAATTTACATATCTGTTTGACGGCTTGAGTAGTCGTAATTTTTCTAATTTTAAACGTTAATTAGTTTCTGGCATTGTAAAGTTTCAAAATAATTTTTTGCGCTAGCACTCGTGTTCAAATGAATAACAGGTTTTCAAAACATGTTTAGCTTGCATTAATAGTGGTTAAAGTCGAACAGTAATAATACCTCAAAAGAAAAAAAATCTAAAAAGTAGACCTTGAGCAAAACAATCCGTTCTCTAAAACGAGTATAAACATCTTTTAGAAAGCATTCAGTTTCAATTTAGCTAATCGCATCGTATTTTAGAGGGACTGTGAAGAAGCGCAATATTTATTTACAACTGAAAATGTGAATTTCGGGAAGATAATTCATAAATAAATAGTATGCACAAAGAATTTTATGAAATACACTGCGATTCAAACGTTTAAGCTCTCTCAATTTTAATAGACGATATTATCTTAATTCTAGGTTGACTGATATTATTTCTCAATACTGAATGTTCTCGCATACAAACTTGAGTCATTTTTAAATAGAAACTTGATTGAACGTAGTGTCATAAAAAATTCCTATTTACACCCATACATGCGGCAGTCTTAAATTGTCTACTCTGCTTACTAGTGCTCGTAAACGAAATTGTCAAGTGTGTGGTGTGTTTCAGTAGTATGTAGTAGAAGTAAATTGAAAATCCTTTTAGGAAGAAACCTACTTCTTTTTAGGGTCTCTTGATAGATTTTACACAAACCGTTCAATGAATTTATTTGACACATTATTTTCTATAAATTTTTACTGTGATTGTGATTTTCTATGGCTAGATCAGGAACGTTTATGCACGTAACATTCCAAATAATACATCAGTTTTTACATAAACGTTCTTATTTATCTCTATGGTTTTCTTCATCACGTCGAATCTCCAGAAATGAGATCTCGCGATACGGCGAAATTCTTGGGAGGAAAAATATAGCCGTAAAGAGACGAATTTAACGCTGGAGTACTCATGCGAGCTACAGGTGTCGCCGAGCCATTTTAGTTTTGCTGGCGCGCAACATCTACGAATTGAATTTTAGAACAGATTTTCGGTGTAAGGACGTTTTTGTCAGATAGTTTGAAAGTCGGTTGGGCTACAATTGTAGCCCGTATAAACACTACTGTTATCGGCGACAGGAAATTTCCCTGCAGGAAATCTGAAAGACGACATACTATTGCCACGGTCATGTACTATTGACATAAACTTCAGAGTTATACTGTTGTCACGACCGCTGAATGACTTGTGATGGGTTGTCAATAGAGAAGTAAAATATTTCGTATGATAATAAACATCGCTAATTCCCATTTTTTAACGTGGTGTCAACTCACGTAGACTTGAACACAATACATTAAAGTTTAATGACTTTAACATTATATTCAAATAAAAGGTTTTAGGTAACAGAGTGCTTGTTCAAATATTTTTACGAAACCCATAATGAATAAAAAAGTATAATTTTATTTTGAGCTACACATGTAGCTCGAGCAAGCACTCGCGTTACGAAATGTAACGCGAATACTTAATAACACCCATCCAGTTCTAGTAGAGTTCCCACCCCTTCGATTGATTGATTGATTGATTTTTTCGTGTTTCCGAGCGCGTCAACTGATTTGGTCATTAGTCCCGTAAGTGTAGTGCATGTTTGTTCTCGAGAGATGGATGTGATCTTCCCCCGCTGGATGGCCAGATCTGGCGCCGACCTACCGTCGGCTAGCGAGGTTTCCCCCTAACCAGGACTCTCCCACCAGCGGGGCACCGCCCCAGCCGGGACAAGTTCTAAGTCCCTGACTGGCTCCCGGCTTGTGTGGTGGAGTAGTGCATGTTAGTGTGTGTGTAAGGGAAGAGGATAAGACAAGGAAGAGGAAGGAAAGATCGCGGGCGGTCCGTGGCCCGTTTGGTAGGGTACTGCCCCGGCATTTGCCTGGTGTTGATCGGAGAAACCACGGAAAACTACCGACCAGAGCAGCCGGCCGCTAGAATTCTTCTCCAGACAGCGACTGAATTCGACTAAGCTGAAAAGCTAGTGTCGAAAATCCTGCCGCCGTCAGGACTCGAACCTAGGACCTCCCGGTCAGAGGCGCTGCAGTGGCATCAGTTGATGCACTGAGCTACCGCTCCCGGTCCGCCCCTTGGAGATCGGGGCTCGCGCCCACTGTGCGGGAGGGCGCAGGGCGGCGAGGGTGGCGGCGTGGGCGGCGCGTCGGCGATTTAGAGCCCCTTTGACAAGGCGCGGACGCGCCGAGTGGCGGAGACCGCGTTGTAATCAAGTCGTTACTCGAGAAGTTGCGCGATAAAACCCCAAGGCCACGCCCGCGGCCACAGGGGTGCTACTGCAGATCCTTCCCGACAGGTGGCGATCTGTCAGAGGAAAGGTGGTTCAATTTTATCCATAGATTTTAATTCATTCCATGAAATGAACGTTATTGAATACCATTTCAATACTTAAACTAAAATCGTTATTTTTCATAAAATATATTGTTGGAGCAGTAACACAATGAAAAGGTTTTGGTTCTTAAAAGTTCATTCTTTCGTACAACTTGACATGTTGGGTTCATGTTTTAACAAGTGATTCTTATTGTAAAATTTGTTTACACTTGGTATCCTTCTCGTAAATTAAATTAACTACATTTCGTTGTATAAATATGGCCGTTTACAACAAATATGACGAGTATAACGATGGCTGTTTGTTCATTTGTGAGCAATGACATCATATCAGCAACGTGTACATGTGACATCATATCAGTAGGTGACAATAAGTAAGTAGGTCGGATCACAGGTGAACGACTGTTGGATGTTTTCCTTTAATTTAAATCATGAAAAAATCAAGGGACATTTTAATGATTATTTTGTCATCCGTAGAAAATGATAGGTTTTTGGAATATGTAATGCATAAAAATACGTTGTGACATAATAAGTAAAACCTATTATTTTTGTTGAGATGGAAAGTTTTCTTTGTATCTTCTGCTATACAAGCAGAAAGCAGGTTAAAAAAATGTTTATAATCTTCCTGTAAGATGAAGCTCGACATTTTGAAAGATAAAGATGTTTATTTCTTGTATCTAAAAAAATGAATCTACTAACTAAAATGTAAACAACAAATACCACATAATATTTTATTAATTAGAAAATTTGGTGTAAACAATATCCTCACAACCTGATGTCAATCAGGAGAAAGTAATATTCTGATTTTCGAGTATTATCAACTAATAACATGTATATTTTAGGAAAACCTTACATGTACTCAGAGCGACAGTTCAAATATTTACTTTTGTGTGTAATTATTAATATTGAACTTTAACCCTTCTGACTCCACTGAATAATGTTCAACTGCAATGTATAAATATTCTCTAACACAGTGAGCTTGTATTTAAATGAGAAATGTCATGCGTAAATCAATTCAATTATGAAACTAAATGGAAATTCAAATTCTAATTTTCTTTTGAGTTTATGAGTTCACATTGTCCATATAAAAAGACTCTGTTGAGAATAATTATTCCATTAAGAAATAAGTCGAAAACATAAGTGAGTACAAATTTGATATACGTGTATATTTTATAGTTCATAATAGCCGTGAAAAACTGCAACATCTCTTACTGTTGCAACAAAGAGTTTCCAAGCTTATTATACGTGTATTGTTTAGATTCGATTTCTTTATTCCGAAAGAACAGTGCACTGGTCAGATCAAAGAGTATTTAATGTTTTTAGTCGTTCAAGTACACGTACACTCTTATCTCCAAGTAGCAATAAATTAGGAATGTTATGCAGCCATTTGATGATAGCACGTGCGTCCAGATGTACTTTTGAAACGTTTTCAATATCTCAGTGTTTCATTTCGTATTGTAGACAACACATTAACGTAAAATATAGATTTTTTCTCAACGCAGTTTGATGTTCGGTGCCCTAGTGCGCTCCTGCGTGCAATCGAATCGAAACACTTTGGAAATCATTGATCATCCTGAAACTCGGCAAGTAGCATCTCTTGCATCCCGGGTACAAACCCCCTGCATCACATCCCTAATGGGTGATAGGCTGCGTTGGCGCAATGTTAACACTTGCTTGGGCAGGTTCCTCGATTCATCGTTTACCGAGAGGTTTTTGGTTCGAGTTCCACCTATGAAGAATTTTTGACTATCTTCTTAGGTGAGTAGAATTCAACCACTGTCTGGATGAGAACTGTAGCGGCCGGTTGCGCTGATTCGTAATTTTCTCTAGTTTATGGAATCAATGCCAGACTAATTCAGGAGCATTATCCTTATAAAACAGGCGAGGGATTCTCTTTTCATTCTTGAACCTTCTTCTCCCATTACATACACTTACACTTCATCATACACTCCACAATCATACACATTGGGAGAATAGTCGGTAGCTGAAAGCTTGCTCCAGCTTGAGCCGTGCCCCGTGGGGGGAGATATCGTGAAGGGGTAAAAATCCCAAGCTGACGTGCAGGTCAGCGCCGGACCCCAAGTTTCAGTGAGCAAAGAACCCCACCACGTCCCGAAACACAACATACACAACGCTTACGGGCCACTTTCTGTGTGTGTGTGAGCGTAATATTCGCCCCACCTAACAGCTATCCGTCGGAGCGAGTCTGGGCCAGCAGCGGCGACACCTATATAACGGGCGGCTTGGCGCCCGGAAAAGCAGATACGATTTGGACAGTGAGCGATACAGAATCTTACTGATTCTGTCATGTCGACTACGCTAAAAACTTTATCCTGTTGGAACTGTTAGTGATTAGGCTCAGAACTTGTACATCTACGGTGGCACGGTTACAGACTTGCTTTCTTTTCTCTTCTGGCTAGTTGGTCTACTCCGGCTTCGATTGTTGAAAAATTTGGATTGTGACACTTAGTAAAGCAGAAAGCTCAATAAACTGTTTTATTTGGTACTCCAGTCTTTCTGGTTTTTTTATACATTTCACTAATGACCTGAGTAGTTGACGCGCCCGGAAATCTTACTCACTGAAACAAGGGAAAGTGGGGAGTTGTGTCACCCCTTGCACCCCGGAGACAAGCCACCTGCGTCACCTCCCTCCCTCGCTAGGGTGGATGGCCGCCCAGAGGCCTTGTCTGCGCGCGGGCGGGCGGGTGGGCGTGGGTGGGCGCGGGCAGGCGGGCGCGGGCGGGTGCGGGCGGGGTGGGCGGGCGCGGGCGGGCGCGGGCGGGCGGCGCGGGCGGGCGGGGTGGGCGGGCGCGGGCGGGCGGGGTGGGCGGGCGCGGGCGGGCGCGGGCGGGCGCGGACGGGCGCGGGCGGGTGGGCGTGGGCGGGCGGGCGCGGGCGGGCGGTTGGTTGGTTCTGCGCCAGTGCGCTACACGCGGGGCGGCGGCGGAAAAATAATTGTGTCCTCGAGGAGTTCGTATTTCATCGCAAGGGACCGCGCGCGGAAGTTCGGAGGTGGGACTTGAATGAAGCGGTCTTTTGATCTTGCTCTAAGCGCACCGATTTATTTCTTAACGACTCTCTCTCCCTCTGTCGCTTCGACTCCTACTTCGTAACGAATTTCCGAGAGGTTTTCTGCTGAAAGTGTGCCGAGAAAGTCAGAGAGCAGTTCACGTACTGACATGAATATTAAGTACCGCTCGAATGAGGCATTGAAAAAGTTTTAGATCTCTTAATGAGAGCTGCGTTCTTACGATGATTAAAACACAGAAAGTGAATGTGTGACTCATTAAACGTCCCCTGGAGTTATATTTCACATCCTCTCTAGCAGATAAACTCAGAACTGAAAATGTGTTTGGTTCGTTTGGAAGGGTAAATAAAGTTTGTGAAATGTTTTTAATCCTCCATGTCAATCATTTCTTTTTTCTTTCTTTTATTCCGATATCAATTGAAGTACTTAGAAAATTCTTAAATATTGTTTTCTCTATAATTTAATTTTCTTTTATGAGTAAATAGAAAAACCCCATTCATCGTTCCTGGAAGTACGATCGTATAACGTATCAATTCAATAGATTCCTGCTTCCATATTTTTCTGTAAAAGACATCTTTTAATTTCAGAAGGAACTCGAAACTTAATCGTGACTTCTGAAAAAATATTTTTTCTAGTTCCACAGTCACAGCAAATGAGCGATTTAGTTACAAAAATTCGACTATTCGCTGCATACATTTTTCAATGTTAAAATACTGTATTGAAATGATCAGGACTTGAAACTTTCTTATTGAAAGTACTTAAAGAAGCTAATTAAATAATAGTTATTTGATATTAATTAATTATAAATTAATGAAAAGTAGAAGAAAACTGTAATTCTAAGTCAAAGGAAGATTTTATCTTCAACATAAGAGAAACATTTTACGGATTCTTAGTTGCGTTGGGAATGTTGTAAGGAAAACAAGATTCGTTTTGTGCAGTTGCTGAAAAGTTCACATCAACAGATGTAAATAATGGTTTTAACTATTTCTGGCAGGCATAGAATATTGTGTTCACAAACAAGTCAGTTGGTTGTTCTCCATTTAGGAAGATGAAAAGAATCATCTTTGTCGAGAAATCACGCTGTACTGGATGAAATTCGATATCAGATAAATTTCTTACTTCGTTTCTTACTCGACCGTTGAAGGAATCTTTCACCACAAGAGTTAGGACTGACATCTCAAAAAATACTGCTTGTTCGATTGTTTGACTGTCGAATAAAACTTCGCCGATAAGTTCGGTAGCAGCACGGTGAAAGTGAGAAGTTATGACTAGGAGACCCGAATGGCTATGAAAAAATCAGCGCAACACTCCTTGCCAGCACCGACTCTCGTGCTGAGGTTGTTTCAAACTGTGCCGACGTTTCACTGTTTTTAAAATCTCCCTCACGACACTATGGAATCTCGATTGTGGAAACTTTAAGCTGTCAAATTTATCAAAACATTCCGCAGTCCTGGCTCGGTTGCGATTTTTATCGGAGTGGATTCTAAATGGATCCCGGTGACAAATGAATCCGTTTATAAAACGCATTCAAACTGAATCCTATAAATCGTTTCTCAAATGGTGCAAGTTAATTTGTACCACATGCAGGACGGAGTGCGGGAGAGAGGTTCGGAACATTTTTGTGGGATATACGATGATAAAAAAAGGATTCCCGGTTCTTTCGGTCTATTTTTGCGGGAAAGAGATCCCAAGTAAATCACAACGGTGCTATCCGGCTTCTCGTGATTGCGTTTGACCGGATACTGAACTTGCGTCGGCTTCCCAATGATGAATTGACGTTAAATCGCTGCGACTTAGGTTCCCGACAGGTTGGGTGAACAGTGCGTATTGTTTTACATAGCAGTTTGCCAGAGCCTGTTTCCGCAGGTGATTAATTAAAAACTATGACGTGCTTTAAACGTCAATTCCGTCCGCCCTGCAGATTTTAATTGCTCCAGCATTCAGAAACTTCGTTGTGGCAGGGATTGTACTTGAATTAAAACTTTTCCTGAGGGCTCGACCTGGTTTGCTCTCGGTGATTGATATAGGAATTCAGTACGCAATACGCTTCTCACGGAAATGCATATTTAGAGAACAATATGATGGATGGAAGAGATCATGTTTAATTTCTTTTCAGATCTGGAATATTCTGTTCGGGAATGATGAATTGTACTTTACGAGCAATCGCAGTTTACGAATATTCTAAACATTTTAAATGTTACAGGAATATTTTTCTGATGAATGTAATGCACATCATTATTTTTTGAAAGTTTTGTTGCAAGAACGTCAAGTAAGCTATGTAAAGAGACGCTCCTTACCTTTTAATGAGCAGATTTTCAATTCATATCTATAATAACCATTCTATTTTCTACACGGCCCCTAATAATTAATGGAAGAATAACTTCTTTGAAAATAAAGAATATCACTAAGACAAATGATGATTCAACGATGGTTTTTTCTCCCAACAAATTTGTAAAGTTTGGAAATATCTTCCTTAGACTCGAGAAATCGAAAAACTGGATGAATTTGAAATGAGACGATTTTTTGCAATAAAATTTATCGACTGTGCCCCAAATACAACAGTGTTAAAAATATTACAAAATCTAAGAGATGTAGACATGGATCTGATGTTAAAATCCTTTTCTCGTACAAATTACTCAGAATTCCCCCCTTAAAATTCCATTATAGATTTTCCAATTAGTCACAATATATGTAATCATATATATTCCTCAAGTTTGACTCCTAACCAAAAGCATTAAGTTGATTCTTTTTGTTCTAGACGTAAGACGACGGTGAAATGTACCACTGGGATACCTTCACCTGCAATAATTTATCATTGTCAACTGTCAATTTTATCGTGTTTACTAATTATTTTAATACAAAATAGATTGTAAATTTACTTTGTTCAGAACAAAAGAAATCAGTTTCTAAGACATCGTTTTTGTAATTCTCATAAAAAATATGTCTCCTTATTCTCACTTTATGTCTGTCTGTCTCTCTTTCTCCCCCCCTCTCTCTCTCTCTTTGTCTCTTTCTCTCCTTCTCTCTCTCTCTCTCTTTAGTTGTCCGCCACCTCTTGTTTCCACCCACTCTCGCCATCTCATCTGTTCGGCCTCCTCCAGCCCCCGCTTTTATCCGTTCGTTCTTTTCCTAACAAGCCCGTCCCGTTCCAAGGCGGTGGCCTATCGCGGGCTAATTTGACTTCCTAAGCAGCGCCGGACGCCGTAACAATGCTCGCTCTTCGTTCAGCATTACAGTAGGCCAGCAAAGCACAAACCACGACAGAAAAATGTGAGTCAAGAAAAACCTTGCACACATCATGTACTAAAATGTTTTCTAAATCTACTTGAAAAAAAAATTGTTCACTACATCTCGAACTAAAAACAAAACAAAAATTACATAAGTGCCTATTTAGACCTATAATTATTATTATTTACAAATCAATATGAGCGGAGTTGACAGTCAAAGTTTATAACCACCCGAATCTGTTATTTCTGTTATCCGCCGTGTGTCATAATACCATGTCATAACACGGTTCATAATACCATCTCATAAGAAACAAATCATACAAGTCGGACAAGAAATATTATTTATAGCGGTAAGTACCTACTTAGATGCCTAAATGGCCATCATTAGCTAAAACCCATTTTTTTCAATTATTGTTAACGGATGGCAGGCTGTTAACTACTTAACAGATGCTAGCCATTAATAGTGGTTTTCATTCCTCTGTTTGGTTGCGTTAAGTCGATAATAGTCCAGAATTTTAAAAAAAAATGAACGAAAATATTTTCTAAGAACAATACGGGGAAAAATGGAGAATAGAAAAGAAGAAAGGAAGAGAGCATCACCTGTGTGGAGAGACTGATATTATCACAATGATTCTCCTGAAGCGAATAGATACGGACCGAGCAGGAACAGTACAGAGGACGATTATGTACAGAGGAAGATTATGTCTGTACAGAGGAAGATTATGTGGAACAGAAGAAGAAGAAGCAGGAGAAGAAGGAGAAGGAGATATGCTAACTTGTGGCGGTCGTAATTGTTTTCACTGTTTTGAACAGTCCATTGTAAAATTGAAAAAAAAAAAATCAGTATACGCCATTCTGCAAATGTTTTTTATCAGAACTTGTCATTAATACGGTTAAATGCTATTATAGTGGGATTTCCTTACAAATCGCAAAAACTGCTTTGCTCAACTGGAATGTGTCATTAAGTATTGAAAGTAAACATGTTGATTTGTCCCAATAGTCCAAATTTTCGAAAGAAAAAACTTACTTTTTAATATAAGTCGGGTAAATGCTTTAATGTTTTTTTGGGAAATTATCTCTAACAAATAGGCTCAGCTATTTAAACAAAACTTCTTTTCTTCCCCTTATTTTCCTTTTTCTTTTTCCCTTTCTTCTTCTTCTTCTTCTTCTTCTCTCCCTCCTCCTCACGACATGTTTTCAGTTCTGCCGCCCTACTGTGTTCCGCTGTAACAATGCCCCTCACTTCTCTCTCTCTCTCTCTCTCTCTCTCTCTCTCTCTCTCTCTCTCTCTCACTCGCCCGTACGACCGCCGCAACGTCTAAGAATGGACGGGTCGCAGGTGATGGCCGGGAAATAGTCACGGGTTGTTAAGATGTTGTCGGGTGTAACGGGGATTTAAATCGCTCCGTCGGGATTGCCAAAGGCTCAGGCGGCGGATCTACATAATGAATCCGTTTTATTGAAATCCTCGCGCTTTTGAAGATTCAATAGATTTTCCTGAATTGAGCTGCCTTGCGTCAGACCTTTGAAAGGCGTTACAAAGTGCCTCTAATGCTGAAGATTGATCAATCAGATTGATCGTTTGGTGGTTTCTATTTTTCGTATTTTTTTCTTCGGCGTTCGACAAGTCACTGAGTGGACAGTAGTGCTTCTCGGAATAGAATCAAATGCAGATTGAATTCATTTGCTCTGTTACAAATTTAGTGATCACAAAATGAAATAAAAAAAATGAGGGAAAAGGAATGTGAGTTTCTCACAATTTTTTGAAACGTAATTAAAGCTACATAATGAGAAAGTAAGAATGTTTAGCATTTTCTTCCGTATGTGGACGTACAGCCCAGTCTTGAACTCCAATGCGTGATAGTGCAATACGTCGTTGCAGTTTTTATGTCTTAACACCTTTCACATTCTTGGGAGAATGTGATAATGCAATGTAATGGTCACTTGTAGAAGACATTATCTCCTCGAAGTTTAATTTGTTGTGTATGCTATGAAAGCGTTTCGTTGATATTTACAGTGATGCCATCACTGTGCACCTAAAGAAAAATTAGGAAACGGATTGACACAGAGAAAAACATACTGAAGAAAAAGTATTGCTGTAGTGAATTCGTAAAAGGTTTTGGAAGCATTAAACTTTTTTCTATCGAAATTGATTATACATATTTATTTGATGAACACTGGCGGATAATAATCTTATTATTTGTACATGAAAACAGTACCTTTCATACGTATTTGGGGAGGAAGCACCCTAGTGCTGTAGTAACTGACACACTAGTTTTTCTGCTGTTTCATTGATTACAATTTAATCGAATTCTTGTTTTCCACCTTTAGCTTGCAATTTTGTGCTTCATGAAGACAACGAAAAAAGTTTAAATTAGTCTAAACTTCATGTGTGCTCAATATACAATGTACCTAATAATTTTAGAGTAACAACATAAAAAATAACCAGATGGAAAGAAAATAGAGAAGTAATTAGTTACATTCGAATTTCACAAATATGGTACACACGATATTTTATTAACTTTAAGATTACTTTTCATGACAAGGCTTTAATAATTTGGACCATTAAATTGCAAACTTCATCTATGGACGTCAAGAAATACAAAACACTATTTTCAAAATAGAAAATTCACAAAATGAAAATATGATCTATAAAAGAGCTCTCTGACGATCTGAGAGGATGTTTGTCAATTATTCTATACCTGCTATCACGATCGACATTCACAATTTCTTCAAGAGTAAACATCAATGTTTTAGAATCGTATGAATAAACTATGGGTAATTAAGTATTCCGCTATTGTTAATAGGCATCAACGGTTGACATTAATATATAGTACATCCAATCGGAAAAGACGCACATCCGAATGATGAAGATGACGGTGAATGTTAAACTCTTTGAGATATGTTGTATCTTCTGAAGATGGTTGAATCATCATCAATTAATTACAGTACAAACACTAGATAAATATCAGTTCTACAAGAGATGATGAGGGAGGGACTTATCCTGTAATGATTAGCGCATACTCAATACACCGCTGGGTCAGGTTTCGTAGAAGAAATTATTCAATCCACGTACAATTTGTGGTGAACGAAGGAAACTCATATCAGATTTCCTCTGAAAATTCCAGTTTACATGCTTCTTAATCTGCCGTTTCCCCATCATCATTCATCTCATTATCACTTTTACTTTAATCTACCCGTTAGATCGTCACTATATGCTTTTGAAAGATGAAAGGCCGCTAAAAATAATAAATAACAAACACAATAATTTATTTCGAGCCGTTATAGAAAACATGACTTACTAGTTGGCTTGTGAACACAAGCTAAATTCACGACGCAAATTTGAAGCAAGCGGCTGCAGAGATGTGCAACGGTGATGTCTGAAGCCATGGCTGGGTACGAATTAAAAGCGGATCAGACTCATCGGCGATTGTTCCGCAGCGTGACGCACATTTAATTGCTGGCAATTAAGGTCAAACCTCGAGTCTCCGCCAGCGTTGCCAATTTTCTCGTTTTATTGATATTTTCATAGTGCGTTTTCAGAATTTATTTGGTATTATGTTGGTGACTTGTATTTCGCAAATGAGAGTTCTATCTCTATCTTATTTTATAATGAACATAAATTCCCTACTATCTCTACAAAGCACTAAATGACATTCACTGTATAAATTGATAAATTAATACACTATATCAGGGAGTTGTTTGTGCAAATTGTCATAGGGAGAGGTAGCTCAGTGCATCAACTGATTTCATTACAGCGCCTCTGACCGGGAGGTCCTAGCTTCGAGTCCCGACGGCGGCACGATTACTAGCTTTTCAGCTAGGTCGAATTCAGTCGCTGTCTGGAGGAGGATTATAGCGACCGGCTGCTCTGATCGGTAGTTTTCAGTGGTTTCTCCGATCAACACCAGGCGAATGCCGGAGCAGTACCCTACCAAACGGGCCACGGACCGCGCGCGATCTGTCCTTCCTCTTCCTTGTCCTATCTTCTCCCCTTACACACTCACTTACACTAACATGCACTACACTACCACATATTCCGGGAGACCGGTCGGGAGCTTAGAGCTTGTCCCGGCTGGGGCGGTGCCCCGCTGGTGGGAGAGTCCTCGTTAGGGGGAAACCCCACTAGCCGACGGTAGGTCGGCGCTGGATCTCGCCATCTAGCGGGGGAAGATCACCGTCATCTCCCGAGGAAAAACATGCACTACACTTACGGGACTAATGACCTAAGCTGTTAACACGCCGAGAATCACTAACCAACCAACCAACCAATTGTGAAAATTATCAAAAAATAGAAGTGTTACGAAATGGTGCATTGTATTTCTTAGATCCGTTTGTTTGAGCCAGAGCTCTCTCTTCAGTTTTGTCACACCCCTTTCCCGGTAGTCATCTATTGGCGCGTAAGGGACCACGAGGGTCTTCCGCGGTAACTAGTGCTGCTCTAGGTCATAGGTTTGTCGTGCTCTCAATATGAAGCTTAAGTAGGCCTTAGGTCCAACTCAGTTCTGTGCCTATCCTCATGATAACTATCTCATTCTTACACTTCCTGGTCCTTGGGTTCGAGCCCCGACTGAAGCAGAATTTTTACACTAGCTAAGTAGCTTGGTTGACTTTATTTGCTGTTTGGAGGGGGATTCTAGCGGCCGGATACTCTGATCGGTAGTTTTCTGAGGTTTCTCCGATCAACCAGGCGGATCCCGGAGTAGTACCCTAACAATCGGGCCACGGACAGTGCGCGGTCTTTCCTTCTTCTTTGTCCTATCGTTACCTCTTACATACACACACACACACACAAACACAATTGCATGCACTACCACACACGTCGGAAACCAGTCGGGAGCTTAGAGCTTGTCCCAACTGAGGCGGGTACCCAGAACATTCCATCTTAATCTCTTTGACTTTAAAACTTTTAACCTCGAACACAAAAATGAACAACTTTAAAAAGAGTATGATTTTGACCCCAGTGTTATGTACGGACGGACGGACATGCACTACGCAATAATCTAACCACTCGTCAATCATGATGTCATCGGACAGACAGACCGACAGAAAAAGAATATTCTTTCGGTTTAAAAGCCCCCCCAAAACATGTATTTACGTCTAAATTTGAAAAATTATTGTTTCCAGTATTAGAAAATTGTCAATACTGTATATCCAGTACGTATATGAAGTAAACCTATACTCGTTAATACTTTATGTACACATTTTTACTTGCTGGTATTAGAAAAATCATAAAAAATGATTTGGAAGACCTTGTGAGTCTGCTGACCACATTCCGAGGAGCCTGCAATTTTGTCAGAGTCCAGTGTAAAGGTTAATATCTGTCCCCATGAAAGACAGTAGATACCCGGCGCGGAAAGTATAAAATTGGCATCCCTTGAAGCTGGAAAAAGCCCTCGGAATTCATCATGCATATTACAATTGATTCTTATTGAGTTAATGAAATTAGCGTTTTATCTGTAGAATTCATTCCCAGAATATGCAAATCAAATTTCCTAGTGACAATATCCATAACATTCTTGGTTTGTAATCAAAATATAGGCAACTAAAATGAAACACAAACTTCATTTACACATCATTTACTCTTCTCTCTAAACAGATCTAAAACCGCTGAGATATAATCAACTCTTTGAAATACATTTCACGTCGTTTGTAAGGCCACACCATTCACCGACACAACAGATCAGAGGAACAAAAGGAGCCATTACAAAGCACCAAAGACTCCACGAAAGATTCCATGCACACCATCGCAAATGGGGCAAGTTCGTCGCTCAAAAGTTGGCTGCCCTGGCCCGGGCATCGGCGAGGGTGGTCCGCGATCACCTTACGCGCGCAGTCGTGCGTGGAGATTCGCACACGTCGCGGGCAGGAGCGTCCGTCAAAAGCCTTCTGCGGAGCACTGGCGCTGACCGCCGGCCGCGGCCTCTGCCGCCCAGCGGGACCTTCACGCTCGCGCAGAGAACTGGGCCGCGGCCGCCTTGAAAGGGCCATCTTCCGTCCCTGAGGTCCGTTCTCCCCTTCCTTTTTTTGTTGTTGGCCGTTCGGATTCCGACGGAGGAAGGCTGCGACTATCGATTTTATTCACAAGACGAAGCGCCTTCCCCGTGGATCGTTTTGTAAGGCGGGTGCCGCGGCCTTTCTCATCAATTGGAGTAACAGGTCAATTGCCGTGGTCGCGGACCGGAGTGGGTGAGGGGCAATATTTCAATAGAGCAGTGCTGAAGTTGCGAAAAAGGTACAATCTCTGCTCGTTTAATGGGATTTATTTTGATCGGTATTCTTACTCGTTCATTCAAATGTTTAGATCGAGGTCGACTTCGACTATCTTCGTGAGGAGGCCAAAACGACCAGTTGGTCTTTTCATGTATGATTCAATTATTCATTGTGTTTCTTTGTGCTTGCACAAAAATAGTAGTCTGCCTTTCGGTTTGAAAAATCGAGAAAATTATAACTAAATGAAATTCTATAACTTTCTAAAATCAATATTCTTTGTGTGATATTTGTACATTCTAATAACGAGTGAAACACAAAACGACGAAGAAATCATGAGAAACCAATAACTTTGCAACTACTTGTAAGTTTTAGGAGAAGGTGGAAAAAGAGGAAAGGACGTAATAGATATACTAACGATGAAAAACGTGTCCAAGTTGGAGACGAATTAATATCAAAAGGAATGAAATATGGCCAAGATATCCGAGTTTTATGGCCACAAAAATAGTCACAGAAATTCATTGTATGCCTTTTCGGTGTGTTAGCCGATCTATTAATTTTTTAAAGATGTGTTCTTTTTAGTGTCATGATCATCGAGATAAAATCGTTTTCATTCAAATTTTTGAAATTACTGAAGAGCAATATTTTTTTTCAGAAAAGGTCAGATGCAAGCCAACTTTGTAAAGGGGAAAAATTAAATCATATGCTAGCATAATGGAGATAACTATAAACCAACCTTCGCAAAAACACTTGTCTCTATGCGAAATAATTGCCGATACATCATCCATTTATGGCTTCACATTGTATTGCATCCTAGATCTCTCCATTAGATAGGACCGCAATATTTCACACGCTACCATTTGCATGTTTTGCGCCACTTTCAGACGTTTTTAAGGGCCAGGCGTTATTTGCGGCCTGTATCGTTCTTTCACCGATCTCATTTGCCCCCGCGCATGTGTCAGTAATAAATTCGGACACGCCTTCAAACGGGTTCGAACCACGAGACTTCTGAAACGCACCCTGCGGTTTGCGGGAACTAGGACCTAACGAGGGCCGCTGGAAACGCTTAGAAATCGAGGTTACCAGCATCATTTAACGCGAGAAATCGCGCGGTGCACAGTGTTCTGAAAAGGGCCTAAAGGCATGTACACTGAATAAGTCATTTTATGTGGGATAAAACCACCACCGTCGTCTTTACTAGGCGAACAATTGCTGTTTGTTGTAAGTTTGCTGAGAAACGCTTCGTTTCTACCCTGCTGTTTCGTCACGATTGCTATTCTAATATAATCACCAGAAGATTGTGCTTACAGCGAGCTCTGAGGAGAGTTCCAAGTTCTACCGAAGTAAAAGTCAACTGTTTTCGGATACAAATGAAGAAAAATACAATTATGTAAACTGACGGAATTGAGGTGCAAATTACGACAGGACCGCGAGCGCGTTTGATTTTAGGTCGTTAGAAAAGTGTTTCGACAACCGGCCGACAGAATTTCAGTGTACCCGCTGTTCACAAAAGACACTAACGACCTCCTGAGCAACAAACTTTCCAGTCTTCGAGGCTGAAACGAAATCGAAAAATTAAAAAGAAACACTTTCTACGGGAGTCTGTACTTCTATAATAAAAATTGTAAAGGAATTATTTTTTCTATTTTTGTGAGAAACACTGGAGTGTTTTTCTCCCTGAAATGAAACACTCCGTATAACGTGCAAACGGAATGCATTTCTTAAAAAAATGTTTTGTAGTGAAATTTCCAATTAAATATTAAAAACATTTTACAAGATAGTATACAAATATGCATTTAATACATTTCTTCGAAAGTTTCTTAGGCGTTAAAGTTATAAATAAATCGATAATTAGTGTATTTTTGCTGCTTGTGAACAAATAGTTTTAAAAGTAACCAAAACGTCTTGTTTGAGAACGTCCCTTAGATGAAGACGTAAGTTACAATTGCATATTTGAAATTCACGGAATTGATGTTCATTAATAAATGCTAATTTTTTGCTTAAAAGTAATTTAAAACATTAATTATAGTTATTTATTTTACAAATAATAGCAGGGGACCGACATTTACTAGGGCACTGCTTGTTCACAAACGTGGTAGCTGGATTGTGTATTACTAACCAGCACATGATCTTTTCTCCTAGTGAAATACTCAACGTTTCATCTCTGCGATCATCTTTTTAACATTTTAATATATTTTCTAGCTGTCCATTTCATTAAAGGTATTGCACTGTTTTTTTCAGTATATTTTATTACATGGGACAAATGAGCCCTTTTTTTACTCTTGAAAGCTTTATTTTATAGTACATTATAAGGAGCCGTTTAATCAACTCCGAACAGAAAATTAAACAACATATAACGACGATCATATTAGATTTTTTGTGTATGTTTGTGCGTTTGAGTCGGTTCAGACCAGTGTGCTTGCTGCGTTTAAAACGCGAGAAACTGCGCGCCGTTCGCCGGCTACTGAGCGATGACGCAAATTTCGTCAGCGGCTCTCCTGGGCTTTGTCCCCGTTGCCGTTCATTAGTCTTTGGCATCGCGTATTTCTCCTTTATTGTGCCCCATTTCCCTTGCGAGTGACTGGCCATTGTACTTGTATTGCCCAATAAAATCTTACATCTAACTGACCCATCGACGATGCAGCATCGCTACTGTGTGCGGCAGGTCGAAGCTCGTCTCACAGTGGGCGGCAAGGCAGCTGCCTGGAGGCAGATGTGGTGAAGTTCTGTTGACCTCGTTACAGACCAGGAAGGAGAACTGTTATGCCTGTTACTGCTGTGCCCACGAAGAAAAAATATTCATTGATTAAAACTTAATCAGTGTAAAGCATATTTAATGTGGTCTTAAAACTATGATTTGAGATTCATTAAACATTGAATGAAAGTTTCATTTTTATTGTACGTTGCTCAATCTTTGGTTATTAAAACTGACGATTGAGAAAAGTCATAGATTCATGAAGGCTAATGGGGAATGAGCACTGTAGAATAAAATTTTAGTTCAATGCTCCCATCTTCTTACCCTTTATGAGTCTAAAAAATGATTAATCTGTTAGTCTTCCTTTCGTTCTGATTAGGACGCTTGAATCTGAATCTCAATAAAACTAGATGTGTGGTGATTTACATATAGTGTTAATACAGATAGATGGAACAGATATTATTAACCTCCTTTCAATACGAGAGAAAGCGAGAAATGTTACGACATTCCATTACATCAAAGTTGAAAGTATTAATTCCTTTAAAAACGATAACAAGGACATCTCATGAGCATAACCCTTACAAATTATCGTTATACTTACAAAGGAAACTTTTATTTTGAAGCTTTATAATTAACAGGATATCCAAACGAACCAAAATTAAATCTAAACTATTTTTGTGGACACATTTAGTAGATTGTACATTTTGGTTTCCTCACATTAAAATACCGTTTGAGAAATTGACAATATTATTAAAATCAACATTGGGAAACAACATAACGTGCTTTTTAATTCTTTCAATATATTGAAATTGTAGAAAATTCCAAATATTAATCAATGAAGCATAATGTTTCAATGGAGCCTTACTTTTCTCCTCATTTAATGCGTCTGGATATAGGTATGAGCTTATGATCGCTTAGAAATGCACTTTCGCCTACTGAGCAGCGAAACGAACCTCATCGCCCGAGAGTCATTACCGGGGAGCACGTCCTGGCAGCAAACCGCGCGTGCTCTATTAGGAAGCCACAGCACGTGTTTATTTGTCGTCATTGTCATTGCGATATCCGAAATGACTTTACGTAATGCTCGAAAGTACTGAAGTCGCGCGTGTAAAACAAACATTCCTTCAAAAAACCGCCCTACTACGCCCCGATCGTTGCAGAACTGTTGGCGTCGACGCCGCAGCGGTTTTCATTCATCTGTTTCCACGCCGCGCCGCGTGTTTTTCAACTGTTTGGCGTGCGCGCGGTTGAACGGGGAACGAACGGCGCAGCGGTCACCCGGCTACGGATGCATCGCAGTTTCATTCCGCGAACCGGTTTTACGGAGTCGTTCGCGTCGTTCGAAACGGCGACAGCGCCGACGACATTGCGAGATGCCGGACGTGCTTTGGGGCTAATAAAAAAATCAACACCTAATACTTGTCACATACCAGTAGTTTGGTGAGGATTACGCATCCATTAGCAGTTTCTTACAAGCCATAATCCTCTCGGCGTCACGCTGTTTTTATAGTTTTGATCTTCGTGTTTGGGTGTTTGCAAACAACCGGGAAGATTTGTAATTCTAAGTTAATCCTCCATTAAATATGACGCTCTAAAATAACGGTCGACCAGGGCGTCATATTTCGCGTCAATTACGTCGTAACGCCTTTTAGAAAGCACACGTTTTTATACGATTCCCGACTGAAATTCTCATAAAAAGCTTGACGCAATATCGAAGTGGTCGAACTCAACAACGTGGTTCATCTATTTTGTATAAACAGTTCCTCTTTGCTTACACGAGACGCCTGATTTTTCTGCATCACAAACGTAATAGTATATTTCTTTATGTATGTGTTATTCTATTTTTAATTGAAAATGAATAAAACCCCTGATTAATCTGACTCATTGCTGAAAAATATTCAGGCCTTCACAGTGCACCTAATATTTAGGAAAATAATATTTTCTGTAGTTTTCTCTCAGATTAATAATACATCAACTATTGTACAGCCTAGATAAAAAAAAATAGTTTTTCAAAATTCTCATAAGATGCGTTAAGATTTTCAATATATTCCGAGACATAGTGGCAACTTCATACTTAAGAATCTTTTAAAGAGGTGAACCACTTTTTATTTCCCAAAACACATTGATTATTATTGTCCACTTTATCAAAAAATTTGCTAGCAATACTTGTCACTTAAATACATCACAGTCAGACAAGAATACTTGTCAGATTGGTAATATTATTTCATTGCTAGCAATTTTCATTATATTCAAAGGCAAAGCAGTTTCTTTTAAGTAATGGCTTTTCTCAGGACAACAAAAATTAAATATCAATTTATAAGCGAATATATTTTTATAGGTTAACATTTCTGAAAAACTTAAATCAAAAGCGTAATTAACATTATTTTCAGTAATTGCAATCACGCGTCAATTTTTTATTGTAATTTATGATTTTTGAAATATAATCTATAACTGCTATAATGAAATCTTTTAAAAAAATCCTAGAGAATGTGGTATATCATTGAATAGTCACTTATTGTTCTTGCAGAAATGAAATAACGTGCTATGAGGATATACAGAAACATCGAAAGTAGGCGAACATGAATTAAACAAATATTTTTATTTTTAAAACCATTTCATAAACTAACGAAATTATTGTATAGAAAAGTTCTAATAGACTTGACACATTCACTGTGACGGGAAAAAGAAAGATATTAGTGTAGTAAGTTATTACTTCAACGACTGTTGTATGTGTGATGGAAGTTAATGTACTCTAAGCGAAGTAAAAAACAAAAAAAACTCGTAAAACACAACTTTTTCGAAATTTAATACAATACTAATACAAAATGAAATAAAAAACAAACTAACTTTACTCTCATGAAAATGTGACCTGCTATATATATATATATATATATATATATATATATATATATATATATATATATATATATATATATATATATATATCGTTGCATTCGATTACACTGCCAAAAATCAGTGTTCTATGAATGGAATTAATCACAAAATTCAGAAACACGAATTCGTGATGGATGGGTGAAGCTTCCTTTAAGAGACCCGAGCGGTCCTGTTTATTAGACGACGCGATGATGGCAGCGCGCGCGGCGGACGCAATGCCAACGCGGGAGCTTCGGCGGCGCTGCCCCTGCTCAATTGCAGCGTGCACATCGCGCGGCAGACGAGGCAATAAAACTACGGGAAGCAGGTCTCGCCGCATCCTCCCACTCAATTACGCCAGGGCAATGAAGTTCCCACGATAACCGAGCAGTGCCCGCCAACGCTGCGGTCAATGCTGCATCGCCTCTTGCCACCCTCGCCACCACCACCACCACGGACACCGTCATCGCATTTCCATTGCCACGGTCACCGACATTTCCATCTGCCATCGTCATCGCCAACATTTCCTCCGCTACCGACATCGTTTTAGACTATCATTTTCTTCCCAATTTCATGTCAAGTTATATCAAAATGCTATAAAATTGTTTTTATTTACATAGTTGATAAATTAAAACTACTCAAACATATTGTTATTAATTTTGTTGTTAATAATACATTTGCGTAATACAAAAACATTTCGTATAATGCATTTTTTACATTGACAAAACACTTTGTTAGTAAACATCACAAACTGGAAATTGTCGTTCACTTCAGTTGAGTATAATTCTATGAATTTGGCCCCAAGATTTCGACAGACAAACTATCCTATTATTAATTTATATACATGTATACAATGACCATACAGAGTTTGTTAGAAAATTTTGGAGCAAACTTATTTTTCCCCATCCTCAGGCATCACTGTGTAACGGAGAAAAATATGACATAATTACTGAGAGGTTACTAATAAAACAATATTATAAAGAAAATATGGGGAAAATAAGGGAAAAATGAGTTCCCCGAAACGTCGCTCCGAAATTTCCTAGGGAATATTTTGTATAAGGGAAATAGGATATTTTGTATAAAGCTGTCTGTCTAAATCTTGTGGCCAAATTCATAGAATTATACTGCATTTTGATAATAATAAATTTTTTACATAATACAAAAACAATTTGTTTTTAATAATACCAAAGTATTATTGTTTAATAGATTTATATGAGCAAATTAATATGAATAAATTTTTTAAATTTTTTTTGAATTAATGATATGTTACGAATAGTTTTAAATGAACAACAGTGTGTTTGTAAGCGACGGTGACAGACAGGTCGGAGCAACGCTCATGTCCACGCCGCGCTTTGTCGCCGCTTGCAGCGGAATGTAGTAGTGGCTCTTGGTTGGTAAATAAATAATTCTATAAACCGTCATTGTTACCGGCAGTTACACAGCCACAATTATCATAACAGTCACACCCATCACCACCCCCTCCGCAGCACTTTGTCCGCTGCTGCTCTTGCTCTCACTATTCCTCTCATTACATTCGATACTGTTGCTCCACATCGTCCCTAACAATTTGACCTTGCTACAAATTACTGTCTTACCTGGATGATGCTGGAAATGATTCCATTGTCTTCACGAGTAGTACTGAAAATATCAACTTTACGATTTGAAGGTCGTCTATTGCAAATTTCTACTTCTTGTGTCTCTTTCGTCTACTTCTCTTATGTCGAATACATACGGCTACTGCAAACTTTACATCTGAAAATGTTTACACTGGACACAGATTTTCAAATTAATCACTATGTTTACTATCACTGTGTTTTCTATTGCGGTAAACGAAATGAACGTACTTTCACAACAAAGGAGAGTAGTTACCAAAAAGAAGACGTGAAACGTAACATTATTAATTTCAATAATTAAAAATAATTTCTAGACTGTTTTTAGATTGTATAGCTTACAAAATGTTTTAATATTCACATTCGGTTGTAAACCATTATTTTTAGCCAAAGAAATAAAACGATTAATATCTAAAAATGTGAAAAATTGAAAATAAAACTCTAAATTAATGTTTTATTTTATTTAGGGTAAGAAATCTCCTTAATTACATCAAGTGGTCAAGGACTCATCCTGTAGTCTGGTATACGACACCTTGTGTACATCTACAACGATTGGCACCTCTTTCAAACAACTCGCGATTACTGAAATTACCACAACCAATGTCACCTCAGTCATAGCTACCGCTCCTTCCCCCATCGCCAACGTACTACCTCCACCATATCGCTACCACCCTCTCGCCATCTCTAACGCCAGAGTTGCCATCATCAAAGCCATCCTAAGAATATCGAGGAATCTCCCATCACATCAGTCTAAGCAGAAGATATCAAGATATCAAGAACTTGACACCGTATAGAACATTTTAACCTTAGTCACAGGTACCTGATTAAAAAGGCTATTCCTGATCTTTGCCCAAATTGCGGTCTTCCAGTTTCCACGAAGCACATTGTGATTGCCGTATGATGACGGCTGTCAGAGCAAACCTTAACATCAATACTGATCTGCACTGTATATTCAATTCTTATTACGGTCAAATGAATATTATAGAACTCCTCACCATTTAATCTGATAAATAGTATTTAGCTACTGATTATACATTGTCAGCTCCATGTACAAGATCTATATTAAGGATTTATGTGTATATGCATTCCATGAAATTGTGTAACCTGTGTGTGTATTTGTAAGTACTGTATTTGTAATTACTGTATTTTTGCTGTCTAGTTGCTTACAAGACGACCTTAAATAAATAATTAAAAAAAAAACATTCTACCGCTACCCCCACCTATGCTCTCTGTTCTGCCTCTATCGATGGCACCACCTGCGTTATCATACCATTGCTACTGCCATCGTTTCATCCGAATCCAAACCTATCGACGCGATCGCTAATGTCATTGTCGCCACCACCGTTGCCTCCACCGATGACTCTTCCTACCATTACCACGCCATTCCTACTGCCACCTGGGATCCAAAGCCTTTGCTATCGCTAACGCCACCGTCACCAGCACCACTGGCCCTACCGTCACGGCCCCTCTGTCGCCGACTTCACTACCGCCGCCGCCAGGCCACGCCTCCGCCGCTGTGGTCAGCGTTCGCCGTCTCATTTGCATAATGAGCGTGGCGGGCGGACTTGGCAGTCGCGGACGGGCGAACTGATCGGCAAAGTGACGACCGGCGCGGCCGCCGCCGCCGCCGCCAACGCCGCGGCGCCCGCCGCCGCGCCACGCCGTCATCGGCACCGCCGCGCGACGCGCTCGTTAATTATTAACGCTTTAATCTCCGTTAATTAAACCTTTAATCTGGTTAAATGGATTTAACCGCTTGATGGATCGCCACACCCCCCGTTGCACGCTACATGACGATAGGCGGGGCGGCGGCAGAGGGCCCGCGAGGTATGGTGACAGGGCGGCGATAAAAAGCGCGATGTTGCAATAAATAAATGCCGGATGCGAAATACAAAGCGGGCGAATCGGAATCCCATTAGCAGGGGAGACAGCACGCCCCGTTGCTTTGCTATGTTTGACGTAATGTTGATTGGCAGGCGGCGTGGCGGTCGGCGATGATGAGGTTTCTGATTTTATTGCGGGTCGTTGGCTGTTGCTGTGTCGGCTGCGGCATTCGCGGCAGTGGGGACTGTGGAAAGGGTAACTGTGTGCGGTGGAGAACTGAGGAGGCAACGGACACTGGGCAGGAAGGGAAGCCATGGTAGAGACTCTTGAAAGGAGCACGGGTGACGGGGTTGGCTGACGTGAAATGGACGCGGGTGACGAAGGAGACGATGGCAACGGAACAGAGTAGGAAGTGAGCCATGGTAGACATTCTTAAAAGTAGCAGGGGTGAAGGGGTTGCCTGACGTGTGAAATGGACGTGGGTGACGAGGGAGGCGATGGTAACGGAACAGAGCGGGAAGTGGAGTCATAGTAGAGACTCTTGAAAGTAGCAGGGGTGACCGGGTTGGTGACGTGTTGAAATGGACGTGGGTGACGAGGGAGGCGAAGGTAAAGGAATGATGGGGAACGGAATAAAGGAAAAGGAATGAGAGGTGCGGGCGGCCTAGGATACGGTGTAATGGGGATGACAACGGTGAGAGAAGGGTGTGATGGTGAAGGTGACGGGGATATTGGAGTGAAAGAATGAGAAACTGGCAGGGATAGATGATTGGCAAATTACAGACATGCGGCAGTAGTGACTTGAATATTGTAAAAACAAGGGTGGTGAGATGTAATAATACCGATAGAGGCAATTCAGATGGTAGTGTTCGTAAAGGTAAGGGTTTCGAGAATCGCCTGATAGTAGTTTTGATGGAGTACATGAAAGAGTAATTCGAAAGACAGAAGTGGTGGTGATGAGGGCAATGGGGAAGCCGAGGATACGTTCATGGAAGGCCGTTCGTCAATGATGACCGTTCCCGGTTTCGGCGATAGAGGAGACGTAGTGGGAAAGTCAATGTTCCAGCATGTATAACATCGGGAGGAAAACGATTTGATCGGTGTGCCTGAATTAGAGCTGCACTCTGTTCCACTCCAATGCGACGAACAATTGATGACTTGGTCGCGTGCTCATTTGCACAAAGCGTAAAGCTCGTGTAATATGACACAATCCCTTTACTTAATGTATTGATTATTCCGAATTAGGTGGACCTGAAGATATATGCATTGTATTCCGCTCCCTTCGCTGTGATACTGACTATATTTCACTACATTCGAATGCACCGATTAAATTGAATTTACTCAATCAAGACTTAACAATTTTATAAGGCGTATACAAAAAATATTAATTAGTAATTATGTTAACAATGAAATACATATTAGTGACAATGTGTCAATCATCTTATGTATGTAATTGAATAATTGATTTAAATAATGCAATAATTTTGTGATTTTATTTTCGGTCTCAGTTTCACTACCAACAGAAAAATAAAAGCTCTTTAAAATATTACTTTCACTATGAAATGAAATATTCTAACTCCAGAATTAAATGAAACTACTAATCGCTAACACTTTGGAATAGGATAATAATTACCACTAGATGCGAGATATTTTTACCATAGAAACATGACTATAAATACAAAAAAATTCAAAAACATTTTCAATAACAAAATATTTACCTGTTTGCCCATGCTACGACACCCAAGATCAGTCTATGTTCCTTACTTTACATTTTCCCTGGACTGACTGGACTGACTGGACTGACTGGACTGACTGGACTGACTGGACTGACTGGACTGACTGGACTGACTGGACTGACTGGACTGACTGGACTGACTGGACTGACTGGACTGACTGGACTGACTGGACTGACTGGACTGACTGGACTGACTGGACTGACTGGACTGAGACGTCCTTGCAGAAACTCTCCTGCGCATCTCGTGACTGTCCGATATGGAAGATTCCCAAGTTCCCGGTATGGACATTCCCAAGAGCCTCCACCAATTCCCAGTGACATTCTCGGGCATTTCTCTCATGGAGAACGGCTATATTGGATCAAGAGCGCTGCTCGAAACATGTTACATTAATCTATGGTAAATATGGATATTACGAAGGCCAGATTCTGATAAACAAATAAAATTTCATAAAAAATGAAATATGCGCTTTCCAAAAGTTTCAGTTCTTTATTTGATTTGACACTTCTATTGTCACATTGCGTTAATGAGAAAAAGCATCAAGGATTTCAGGTATGGGGATTTAACTGGCTGATAACCCAATGTTAACACCGGGATAGGTGGCTTAGTCTGTTAGAATTGATCACTGCAGTACCTCTAACCAGGAGGTCCTAGGTTCGACTGCCAATGGTAGCAGGATTTTCGCCTCTAGGTTATCAGCTAGGTCGAATTCAATTGCTCGCTGGAGGAGAATTCTAGAGGTCGACTACTCTGATCAGTAGTTTCTTCGATCTACACCAGGCAGATGCCGGGGCAGTACTCTAACAAACGGGCCACAGATCGCGCGCGATCTTTTCTTCCTCTTTCTTGTCCTATCCTCACCCCTTACACACACTTACACTCACATGAACTACACTACCATACATTCCCGGAGACCGGTCGGGAACTTAGAGCCTGTGCGCGCTAGGGCGGTGCTCCGCTGGTGGGAGATACCTGTTTAGGGTATCTCCCGCCAGCTGACGACAGGTCGGCACCGGATCTCGCCAACCCGTGGGGGAAGCTCACCGTCACCTCCCAATGAAAACATGCACTACACTTACGGGACTAATCACCTCAGTAGTTGACGTGCCCAGAATCACTGACTACCAACCAACCAACCCAGTGTTACCAGAGTATTTATTTACCAGAATTCCCTTACACCTCCAACTCTGCTGAACCCTCCATGTCCGGTTCTTCCACCCCATTCAACTTGATCACCAGGCCCGGAAGCAATAGTTTTATTTGCGGGTCGCACACCTATTTTATATTTAACTGTCAATCCCAGTCGATTCTTGCATTAAGCGATGGTAGAGAGGACTGATTTATATCCTCAGTCTGGCTTTGGGGTAAATCATCTCTGTATAAGTTTCTCCTGACGTTTGGGTAAATTTCTCCTGACGTTCCAGAGTTATGTTGTCACTCGAATTTTCATCGCGTGCATTTTTATGTCATGGTAATCTCGTTTCCACCCACTGTCCAACGCTCTCGACGCAGCGAAGTTGAATTCCTAGAAATGAAGCGGCTCCAGTCGCCGCCTTTGATGCTCTCAACGCAGTCTGCATTCATAAAAATGAACTCCATTTCGTCCCGTTGGTTTATAATCTTTTGCACGAGCTTTTTTCAAAACGTCAGTCTGGTACTTTCAAAAGCAGTCCTTTATGTGTTGTATGAAAGAGACTCCTGCCCCATGCACTTGAAGCATTGAGAAGTGGCAATGACGGGTCAAGAGAGAAAAGGAGCATCGTTTTTCCTTTCTTTAACCATTTCCATCTTAAGAGGTTAAGTATACGTTATAATTGGCATTTTAACACGATATGAGCAGTCATGACTGTCCGAGGTGGCTAAGAGCATGCAACGACTCAGCGCCTTAGTCCGAAGGGTAACGGGTTCCAGTCTCGCCTTGGGCATGGTTGTTTGTCCATTGTCTCTCATGTAGTATATGTTGTCGCGGGGGGCCTCGGGTTTTGCTGACTCCAGGTCAGAAGAGCCCGCAAGTGTGTTCGTGTTTAGTGTATGTTCGAATATGCGTCCCATCGGGACGTAAAGGATAACTGGAGATCGGCTGGATAAAATCGCTAGGAAAAAGATGATATGAATATTACTTCTTAATTAGAAATGAGAAGACCATACATAAAGAAAAATATTGGAAAAAATTATTAATGTATAAAATAAAAATTAATAATTTTATCAAGGAATAATATTTGCAACATTGCAAGAGAAATTAGAAGATATTTTATTACATTACTATTAAATTCTGTCTGACATTTTCAAGAGACATAAGATGACGAGAATGATGATAAATAAAACAATAAAAATCATTATAAAATTATGGTTATTTAATTCAAAAATATAAGAATATCAAACATTTTATTAGAATTTGTAAACATTCGTTAAATTCGTAGAATCTTCCATGATTGAAACGTTTGAGAATTGTTAGAAGCGGTCTTCTTTAAACTGAGTAGGGGTATTGAGTCCAATGAATGCCACATTTCGATTTTCTGTGTCATTTGCAACTTGCATTAAGATTGTATACTGATTGCGTTGAGCAACTTTGTTTTCAAAGTATATATTTTTTTGTTGATCACATTGAAATCATTGATATTCAGCATCAATGCAAATGAAAAACTCACAAAATGCTCACTACGTTTCAAACAAAGTTGAAGCATTTTTTGAGCTATAAAAATATGAAACGCGGCATCCATCTAAATCTAGAGCCAAATTTTTTAGATTGATATGTATTCTTGGTTTGCGATTTCACAACCAACATTTCCGAGCAGAATTTTTGTTCTTAACACTATTTCCATTACAATGAAACTGCATTTACTTTCCTCGCAAAATTATTGGACAGTAATAGAAGCGAACGCAAATGCTTCTGAGGCTTCCGCACTGTTTCGCTGCGTTCTGATTTTCTCAAACAGCCCGCAGACGAGCTCTTGCGGCTGAGATACGGTTTAATTACTATGCTAAAGCAAAGGCCCTTCCAAAGCGACCGCACCAAGATTACATCCGGTGCCAGTGGCGAAAGCGATGTCGCTGGGAGGGGGTTGGGAGGGAGAAGAGAGCTTGATGAGGACGATGAGTGCGATCGGGGACGATAGGGTTCCTGGGAGGTTGGTTGGACCGCAGGTTCGAGAGGAAGAAGTGGGGGAAAAGGTAAAAGACGTGGAGGTGAAAGGTAGAAAATGAAGAAAACTCAGAGAGAGAGGTTGAAAGCCGCTGTGGAATAGTTCAATTGCGGAGCAAACGTGGAATAACTGCTTATAGTTTCCTGGATGCCACTGAGTTGTAGGGATTTTAGTCACGAAGTAATGTCAATGTGTGAAGACAGACGATTACTGAGGTGCAAGTTTTGAGAGTGGAGTATTGTAAGTGACCAGCAATGTGGTGTAATATGCTTAAGAATGAGATGGTTGGGGCAGTAAATAATACAGGAGATATACTGAAGGATGATATCAGTAAAGGATGGTAATGGAAGGAGGTTAAGAATGATATGGTCGGGGCAGTAAATAATAGAGGAGATATAGTGAAGGATGGTAATCGTCGAGATTAAAATGGAATATGATCAAGATAGAGGGTATTGAGTGACTAGGGAGATATCAGATGGTAGAGGATGTTAGGAGACTGATAATCAAATAAGAGTATAGACCGTGATGGATGATCAGAAGGTAGAGGGTGTCCGAAGATAGCCGGTGATCAGAGGTAGCGGGATATAAGAGGGAAATGGTTGCCCTTAGTGTAGAGGATGGCCAAAGAGTAGCGGGTGATAAGGGGGTAACAGGTGAACAGAAAGTAGTGAGTGATTAGAGGGTGGCAGGTGAACAGAGGGTGAGTGATAATAAAATAGCGGGTTATAAGAGGAAAGTGGCTTCCCATAGCATAGAGAATGGCCATGGGAGTAGTTGTGATTTAGCAGGACGGACGGGACGCAACAGTCCGAGGATGGAAAGCAGAGGAGTTCAGAGAACTGCAAGAGCGGGCATGGAGACGGAGGCGGTGAATGTCTCCAAGAGCGGCACGGTCTCAGCGGTCCTCTGAGATCGGCTTTCCGGCTCCCGACCCAATTCCGTCCCCGCCTTTATCTCTGCGGGGCTCCGCGAGCAGATTGAATGTCACGATACAGGTTTAGCCGCGCGTTGCGCTTAACATGTCCCAGAGCGACGCCACGGCGGGCACCGCTCGGCCGCGGCAGTTGGCTGCGAGGAAGGCCAGTTGCGGGAGACACCAGGCAGTTTCTTTTCAGTTTAGGTTCAACGAGCCAGTAATTGCAACGCGAGTCTAAGACGCTGTTTCAGAAAGAAGGCTTAGCTCGCCGGAATAACGGAAAGCGATTTTCAAAGAGTGAGCGGAATTAATATGGAAAGAGTATCTGCTTCGGCAAAGCACGAGGTTGGATTTTTCACTTCAGCGTATTAGAGATCGTAAACTCAAAATGATCTACTTACTGAAATTAAGTACTCAATACAAACACGAACGAACAGCTTACGAATACGAGACCAGGTTGTTATTGGGTATTGGCGTAGGATGAGAATTTCATCTGTTAAACCTTTTCATCTAAAAAATGTCATATAATATTTCGTACTTTTAATGTACAGTAAATAAAGAATATTATATATTCTCAAAATATTTCACTACAATAATACTTTACGCCATATAATAAATGTTTTTTGTAAGAAAAATTGATATTGGCTTTTCAAAGATAATTTTTAGGATGACATTATTTTACAAGAGCAAAATACGTACTATGAACTAAGATAAGATACTAAGATACCGGAGAAACCCATGTAATTTTAGCGCGATTCCTCTCTCTTGGCTATGTTTGTTTAAAGGTGATTGTACGCACTACAAAGAAAATGTAACGATTAAAAAAAACATTTTGCCTGTCGACC
Organism: Teleogryllus occipitalis; assembly: GCA_011170035.1. Taxonomy (NCBI): domain Eukaryota; kingdom Metazoa; phylum Arthropoda; class Insecta; order Orthoptera; family Gryllidae; genus Teleogryllus; species Teleogryllus occipitalis. The sequence continues at coordinate 54,408 of BLKR01002116.1, read as the reverse complement.
CGAGAATATAATCATTTCATTTTCTTCTCATTTTTCGAAAGGTACCCAAAAAATCAGTAAATGTTTGATGGATTTACACTTACATGAATTCGTAATTTTGAAATTAGAAAAGTGCTTTAATATCATCTAGGGAAATGATTGATCGTCTCATAAAACGACAACAGCGCCATAAGGAAGTGATAAAACCGATAATGCTAAAAAGAATAACCAAACATTAATCTTAAGCCAGAAAAATGAAATGAAAAAAATATGTAAATAACCTTTTTGAAGCAGATCCGCATACTTGTTTTTGTTTCTTTCTATGCCTGTCCGCAGTTGGGTTGCGTGCACGGCACAGGAAGGTTAGGAGCGTCTATAAGAACGCGCTCAAGAATGTGACGACAAGTGAAAGGATGAGGAAGGAAGTGCTCTCGGCCTTCAAGAAGAAATACTTCATGACATGTTTTATGTGTTTGAGGAGGTTATGCAAATTGAATAGAAATACTACCCACACTCCTGACTGCACTACATTGTCTAACTGAAGAAGCATATCCTTCTCCACTTCTTACCAACGTCCAAGGTTCCTGAATTAATTGTAGGATAGATTGAGCGAATGTGAGTAGTCATTGCGTGCGTGATCGCGTCGTTTCTGTTACCAACTAGACTCAGGGATTTTAAATAAAAAAATGTGTATTTCCATTAAGTGGCTCTGTTAAATAAAAATGTATATATGATTTATAGGCGAGTTAGAAGATAATTTGTTTCACAATATTCTCAGAATGATCTGTTGAATTAATACAATCGCAAACAAGCAATTATTCAGAATCTCTTTTCTCTAAATGGACTAGTTGTCATCCTTTGAAAAATGTTTTTACTGAAACTGACGTATATATGAATCGCAATGTCATAAGAATTAATTATTTCAAGAGGATACAATTATACGAGAAAAACCCTTTAAGGAAAATAAATTGCGCTCGTAATATTTATTCTTTGTGTAGTATTTTTTTAGATACAAAATTAAATTCTTTCAATCGACTTTTCAATTCTCCATTCTATGGACATTTCAAAACAAAAGTCTCCTAAACTATCATATTTTGTTCAAACTAGTTTTAAAGAATAAGTTTACAGTTAAGTCCTTAATTGAGGGGCTTACATTGGAAAGCACTTAATTCTAAAATAGTATTCATACTGAAGAAGGAGAAAAACAATATTCAATGACACCTGGACTTACAGGTGATACAATGTAGCTGTCTTCAGATAATCTAATCTATAACATATACAAGGTTCTGCTAATATAAGTTCTTTTACATGCCATTGGCATTGTATTTTCTTTTTAGGTTCGTGAAAAACAAGTTTTTGGGGGCATAATTCACAGGATCTACTCAATAGTACTTTATTAATTATTAGAAAAATGAATTAATCTAATGAGAATGCCCTGCATTCAGAAACGTTTTCTCCTTCTATGTTATTAATAAACAACTACTCATATTACTTAAAAAAGTGCATGACATCATTCAAAGATCTAAACTTGCAGTAATTTTCTATAAAATTTTCAAAAGGTTACATGGAGTTCAGGTAAAGTATCCCCAAATATTAAATTATCTTAATCATCTTCGAAACGGGACAACTACATTTCATTCCTGTCGTATTTATCAAATTTCAGCTCAAAATTTCTAATCTCACAGAGTTATTCATGACACTTCCAACATCCATTCATCCATCCATCCAGACGTTTCTGGTTTCGGCAACAAATTGTGTGTGTAGTCTCGCCACTGGTACTAACTTTAACCATCTTGGAACAATGGTAATAGTCATTAATTCTGACGTATGTTCGAATTTACAGCCCAAAATAATCTTAAACACGGATTTTATAAACGAAAAATTCGAGACCTTACTGTTGAGGATATTTCAATACTGAATAAAATATAAAAAGTATCGGAAAAAGTTAATTAAAATGATAATTGTTGTGGTAATAAGCCAGGAACGGGTTTAATTTGAATGGGATTATATGCAGGCTCGGAAATCAAAGAATATAAGTCGTTAAGGCAACTAATAATCAAAGTGTAGTATTCCATGCTTGGTGTCATAGCGCTGATTATTTGGGAAGACACGGCCCCGGTGACATTACATGCAAATGGTGTGGAGAGGGAATTGAAAGCCGTGATTTTGTAGGAAAGTGGAAATAATCATTCTCTCGAAAGCAACCAAATTGCACACATCAAAATCAATCGGTGCGGTGCAAATATTTTTTCAACATAGACTACGTTATTAGTTAAATGATAGTGAGGTGGGTAACTTATGATTAGTTGTGATAACTTGGCATTGTGCACAGTAAAAAATCGAAGGAGTTATTAGCATTAAATTATAATTGTAATTTTTTATTGTAATTTGGGATTTTAATTTAAATAGACTCCGTGTTTCGAAGAGATTTCTATTAGGAGAGGTCCGTAGATGGGAGGAATTTTCAATAAGTCGACTGGAGAAAGTCGCCCGTACGTGTTTCATCCGAAGCACAGCTAGGGCAATCGCGACCGCGTATTAATTTAATAGAAATTATTGAATTATATAAGGTATCAAATAGTTGAGGATATTTAGGAATTATTTTTAATCTATTATAATGATAGGAAAGAACGCGTTAATAGTGATATCGAAGACATTCCACGGACAACATCGAGCCCGAAAACAACCGAGAAGAACTTCTAAGAATTCATCGCAGTAAGCTTACGAACTTTATTCAAGACAGTACGGGGCTTTAATGTTTGTACAGAGGAAAAGTTATGAATTGATTTAAATCAATAGAGCTACCAGGAATCGTCATTCTGTACAGAATTTCACATCCATATGCAATAGATAAGGAGTAAAATGTTGTATATTGAAACCCATGATTAAAATTGTAAATGAAATTAATAAAATAAAGTTTAACATTGAGAAAATTTATGAGCATAACAGGGCAACAGAAGAAATAATAATATTGATAATAGCAGAGGAATTAATCCCTTCATAATAGTTGTATAATTGCTTGTAAATAAACATTGACATACATATACTCACAATATGCCTAGAAGTCCAATTCAGTTTCCAGAAATACTATAAGCGCCTAGAAAATCACCCAAATTACCTACTATTTAACTTACTCGACAATAGCCAAGACTTAAGAAGATAGTGCAGATTTCGTACTCTGGATCTCTTAAATAGGTTCGATCATTAAATGCAAGATATATATTGTATTGCTGTAGAAAATTATGTTGTAATTCACTAAAACAGTTTGGAATAATATAATTTCGTTAAAACATAATTATGTTCATGATTGCCAAAAATGTAAATGTATTTATATATTGTTTGTTGTGTTTCTGTCTGGATCACATTGTATTATGACGTTAATAGTATAGTATATACTATTTATTTGTTTTCTACTGAAAATGAATTTATGAAGGACTGTGAACGCCCAGTTCCTTTACATGCCATTGTAAACCTCTGTCAAAGGATTTGTCTATTGTTCGGATGTATATTTCATTTGGCCGCGCGCCATTCTCATCCTTGTGTACGGGAAAGGTCACCCGGAGATAAGGATTCGCACGGGCTTTGAATGCACAATTAAACCAAATGGTTTCCGACTCATAAAGCACCGATTAGTCAGAGACACTTGTTTGCGCTGTCTTACAGCGCACAGATCAACGATGTGGATCTCATCCACGTCTCTGTATTTGCAATAATAACAGTAATGAATGAATTTAAAGGAACAATAATACGTTGGAGATGACCTGATTTGGGGGTGCTGTCTATTAAGTATCGATTCAAGATTCGAAACAAAGAATGGCGTCCAATGTCATTGGACGAGACTATTTTATTGCGAAAAAACCAAGAAAGATAAAAGAAACAAGACATTTGGTAGGGAGAAACGGCAGAGCGTGGCATAGAATTATCATCAATTCCAGAAACAATCTCGACGACCTACGATTTTACGACCTAGCAGCAGGCGAACCCGAACATGACCTTTTGCATACGTGATACTGACATGCCAGTGCTTGAGGTGCGAAAAGGGATGGCCAAGTTTCATGGGACATTAGAGGTAGCCGAGATCCTTGCCACGTAGTACGAGCACTGGACTTGTAGAAGGTGAAAAGTGTGCAAGCGGAAGAGATATAAATTGCGCATTGTATTATGTTGTATACTCACATTAAAAAATCTGATAGAAAGGTCGTGTAATCTGTTGACATGGTTATTTATTTTCGTGATGCTTATCATTGTGTAGTTATTTTTATGTCAAAACATGTTATGTTAAAATCTTGTCTTTTTAAATGGAAAGATTTTTTTGTGATATGTGGCGATTTATAGCAGACTACGTTTTCAGTTGTATTTACCTCAAATGGTTTTCACTTCCAAAAGCAAAATCATCAAAGATGATTGCGGTAAATCCGTGAAAAGTGAAATGTCTAGTAAACTCACATAAAAATGTCTAGTTGACAGAAAGTCTTATATTCCTACAAACTAGTGTAATAAATACTATTGTGACGTACTGTGTAACCATTCACATAAACTAATGGGAGTAAAAATGTCCTATAGTAAAAGAAAGTACCTTGTGTTAATGCTATGAGTGAAGATTCCCCACTGAGCGGTAATACACAAATAAGCATTAAATCAGAATTCTTATGAAGAAATTATTTTATGATTATGAGTTTTCATACGCATGCATTATATTTCGTGCAATATTCAGTACATATTTTCCCAGCTTTTTATGTTAGCGGGTGGGCGATAACTAGTGGTGAATTGTGATGACCTAAAACATCACCTAAAATGATCAATAAAATGCTCTTGAAATGTTTTAAAATGCCCTAAAAGCAAAGAAAAATAACGTAATAAATGTGATCGAAACCAGTTCATATGAACAACTTAAGCTGTTGGATATGTTACTGATGTAATCGAGGCGTCTTCTATTAATTCAACTCAACTCAGCTTTCAAACTTTTGGTTTGGACTGTTCTTTATCAGAAACTCTCTGACTTGAATCATCCCGAAATCGGCTGAACCGCCAATGACGCTGAGAGGCGTCACAGGAACTTTAGATTACATACTCACAATTGCTGACACTACAACTTCTGAGCGAAAAAATTGAATTGTCTGGCAGGTATAAGTACTCAGGAATTCTAGCGAAAATATTTGTTGCATATTGTAAATATTATTTGAAGCATTTACCATTAAAATGACATTAAAATCGATGAAATCAGCAAAAAAATTATTAAAAATGACGAGAAAAATTAAAAAAAGACTCACTAGCCGAAATCGATTAAAATTTTTAAAAAAATACGTATAAAAACGGACCATTTCCTTTAGTCATATCATAAAATGAATTTCTCTACTAAACGGCATTATTCTAAAGAGAAAAGAGAAAAAATGACATTTCATTAAAATCCGCCCCTTTAGTGATATCGGTAGGGGGATGGCGAGAGGGCGTAAAGGCAGCCGTGCGGGTAGGAAAGTCAGGAGGGTAGGTGGATGGGAAGGCGGGCGGGCTGAGGGGCAGTTGGGTCGGCAGGGGCGGTGGCGGGCGGGCGGCCTAGGGGCGACACGAGATTGCGGGATAGAGGCACCTTCGGGGGCGCGGCCCCGAGAAGCCGTCGGCTTAGCGTCTGACGTGGGCGGCATAGCGCCGCCGTAAACAAAGTGGCCGCGGCCCCAATTAGCCCAGGCGGAGGGCGGGGACAGCGGGGCGGAGGCGACTCGCGGAACGCAGTGGGGAGGTGGTGCGAGAGGATTCTGCTCAACGGTGACCAAGTGTAAAACATAGAAACAGCCATATGGACGTACAGAGACAAAAACCGGAGAATATTGGTTATTCGCAAAATTCTTCAACATGAACTGTTGAGAGATTAGATGGAAGGAATTTTATAAATAGACAACTCATATTATATCTCTCTCGAAAGAAACTGAAACTACTAAAATAATGTATACGTATTTGTCAATCTTTATCTGAAGGCGAATATATATTTTTAACAATATGATTAACATTATGTTTCTCCACTAGTTCTTGCAATGACATTGTTTTCCAGCTAATCTTTAGGAATATTACTGAAAACTAGAGTCATCCATGTATGATGAACAGTTTTTGTGAATTTATTATTATGGAAGTATAGTGTGATATTGTTTGCTGTAAAATGCCTCACGTGTTTAAGAATCCTCTCAGTGAGAAGTAATATACTGATGTGAACTCATTATTGACTCTAAATCACACTGAGATAGTGGTTTTTATGAAAAATTCCTCACGAACGGTCTGCTGCTGGTGTAAGTTTGGAAACAAAAAAGCACTGAAAACCTGAATATCAGAAAGGTTGATGGTAAAACAATGTAATTAATATAGCGACAAAGTGATGAGAGAGCAACAGACCGGAAAAAGTACGAAAAGAGAAAAAGGTGACCTGGAAGGAAAACTCTCATAAACAAATGCAATAAGTTCAATAAAAGGAATAATATAAGTAGGGTGTTGTAAGAACGTTTCGATCAGGTTTTTCGTCCAGTTTCCCTGATCCATTGAGCAAATGCTGAGATGGCCCCTTGTTTTGCTTCTGGACATAAATGTAACTTCATTTTCTGTGCACGTCTTCTAGAATTCAGTGGGAAAAATAGGTATTCAAATTATCGTTTCCATGTTGTCGCGGCAGGAAGTATTATTCCGAAGGACAACATGGATAAGAGCCAAAATTCATTGCTTATTTATCCTTGAAAATAGATTTTATTAGTTGGGAGGGTTTTTTTTTATGTAGTATATGACTTAGTGTAGGGATCACAGAATTTTGAAAATGTGCACACAATTCATTTTTCCCCATAGCACGTCATACGCAGTTTGAACTGTTTTTTGACGTAAAATAAATAAATAAATAAATAAATAAATAAATAAATAAATAAATAAATAAATAAATAAATAAATAAATAAATAAATAAATAAATAAATAAATAAATAAATAAATAAATAAATAAATAAATAAATAAATAAATAAATAAATAAATAAATAAATAAATAAATAAATAAATAAATAAATAAATAAATAAATAAATAAATAAATAAAATAACAATAAATAAAATATAACAAATAAATAAAAATAAATAAATAAATAAATAAATAAATAAATAAAATAAATAAATAAATAAATAAATAAATAAATAAATAAATAACTATTTAATTAATAAGAATGCAATACAGTTTTGGGTGTGGCAATTGGTTGCACGTGGTCACATTGTGGATACTTAAAAATAGCTCATTATTGAGATTTAACATAGTGTGAATGACTGATCCCTGGACCCTCGGATTCACAATTTTAGCACTGTATCAGCAAACAAATCGTGTTGCCGCTTTGAGTAGATCTTGTGTGTTCAAATTATGCGGCATGATATACCAGTCTTCATTAGAGAAACTTGGAAAACAATAGAATTTTTTTCAAATGCGCGTAATGAAAGATGGTCTTTTTCCGGATTTTTCAATTATCTAGAAATGTATCATGAATTCTTATATAAAAAAAAGAATCCATTAATTTTGAGTGATGGTCTGAGAATGAATTTGTATCAGACATTTTAAAAGAATGAGATCAACGGTAGTGTGACAAATTTTATAAAAGTTAGAACTTGTAAATGTAATAATATATTGTCTTACTCATTAACTGCATTTTGTAAATTGCTCAGCTAGAAAAAAAAAATGGCACAGATTCTTGTGACAGTTTTAACTATTATCATCCATTTATCTTTAGAAATTTCATTAAAATTTTCAATTGAAGCTCACATTAACTTTGGAAATATTTCATGGAGTTCATTTCACAAAGAGAATATGAAATATTGATAAGGCATTCTTAAATTCCAAAAAATAAAAAAAATAAAAAAAAAATAAAAAAAAAAAAAAAAAAAAAATATCTAGTATCCCATATGGTGATGAAATTCTCTTTAGGGAAAATATTGTCCGATGCATAGAACGTAAACAAGTATCAGATTCTCAGACTCGATCGATTAAAATAATATTTTATGATCAATTCGTACCGGGAGTGCTCGGCGCCAGAATTGATCATAAAATATTATTTTGATGCCCTAGCTATTAAGTTGATGCACTGGAGCCACCTCGCCTGAGCGGCGGCTCAATGCTTCTCACAACTGATGCCGCCTGCAGTGCTTCTGACCGAAGGTCCAGGCGGAGTCCCGACCAGCAGGATTTTCAACACTCAGTCAGCCAGTCGAATTTAGTCGCTGTCTGATGAAGAATTTTAGCGGCCGGCTGCTCGATCGGCAGCCTTTTCCGTGTGCTTCTTCCCGTCACCCAGGAATGCCGGAGCAGTACTACCAAACGGGCCACGGACCGCGCGACCGTTCCTCTTTCTTGTCCTATCCTCACCCCTTATACACTCACACCCTACACCAAAACGCCAACACTACCACACACGCCGGGAGACCAGTCTGGAGCTAGGAACTTGTCCCGCTGGTGGAGATTCCAGGTTGGGGAAACCCCGATAGTCGACGGTAGGTCGGCGCTGGATCTCGCCATCCAGTGGGGGAAGCTCACCGCCACATCCTGATAAAAACACGCACAACACTTACGGGAATAATAACATTCATACTTGATATGCATGCATACTTGATATTCATATGATGCGCCCGGTATCACTAATAAATAGTCGCAATTTTTGCTACAGATTGGTACAGTGAAATGTCTACTACCCAACCAACTTTTTCTCAAAATCTGTCCCTTTCGAACGGGATTCTCTTGTAGTTTCCTGTGTTAATGATTTTGCGCTCGCCTCAAATAGACGAACGGAAAATTAGGCGATTTTTCTTTTCCTCGTTTCACATTCTGCATACGAAGAAATTTCTTATTAATTCATATCGTTTATTAACGCGTCGCGCTTTTAATGACGGCAGTACGAGGAAAAATTATAAACCTGCCAGTGAGTAATGGAACGGCCAGAACAAATGAACACCCTCCCTCACGGCAACGAAGTCGTGCACGCGATACCGATCGGTCGCAATAGGTTGTGAGATTGGCCAGGGGGGGGGGGGGAGTCGGGGAAGGCAGAGGTCCTGTAGCTAGGTGAGGGCAGAGGTTGATCACGGACTGTAATGACGGGGGAAGAATAAGAGACGTTGTATAATCACGGTGCAGCAGATCACAGTTTGTTTGTTTGTGTATTTATTTATTTATTTATTTATTTGTTTATTTATTTATAAATATTTAGCGAGAAAAAAAAGAGTAGTTTGTGACCGCTCTATAAGGATAGGTAATGATCTAATGAATTATATTACAACTGAGTTAGACTTTTGAATTATCGTCTCCTGTATTATTTCATACCTTTTGCGACTCTCGCACGCGATCTTTATGAATGAAATCTAGGAAAGAGGAAGAGAATTTCAGGGAAACGTGATGAATTGCACTTCGACTTTAAAAATATGAAGGATTTGTTCAAAAAACGCAACTAAATATTCATGTCAAATGAAACCCGCAACACACAGTCGCATTTCTGAATCTATATGGTTAAAGAACTTCTAAACCAAGCGTTTTAGGACCTTAAAAACTAACATTTTAGAACCAAAGGCCTAAAAAGAACGTTTTGCTTATCATAATTTATAGAATGAGATCTTCTTGAACATTCTATTACATTTTTGTTGGTCTGGCGCTTCTCAATACTAGCCCACCTGTTCAGAGCCTGTACAATCTGCAACTGTATGTGAAATTAAACTAATTACTTGATATTCTGTGCGATTGAAATACACAGGTGTATCTCTCGCTGAAAATAACGTTAAATAAGAATAGTTTGACAAATGTAGAGATTTATTAAAATCCGCTCGGAATGTTGACTCTGGGCATCAATTGATGTCACTGCAGTGCCTCTGACCGGGAGGTTCTAGGTTTGAGTCCTGACGGCGGCAACTTTTTCGACGTTGGCTTGTCAGATCGAATTCAGTCGCTGTCTGGAGGAGAATCCTAGCGGCCGGCTGCACTTGTTAGTAGTTTTCTATTGTTTCTCCAATCAACACCAGGAGCAGTACCTTAACAAACGGGCCACGGACCGCGCGCGGGCTTTCCTTGCTCTTCCTTGTCTTATTCTCATCCCTTTCTCTCTCTCTCACACACACACACTAACATGCACTTCACTACCTCACATGCAGAAAGACCGATCAAGCCATAGAGCTTGTCCCGCCTGGAGAGGTGCCTCGCTTGTGGGAGATACCTGGTTGGGGAAAACTCCGCAAGCAGACGGTAGGTCAGACCCGGATATCATCTTCCAGCAGCACCTCCTGAACAAAAAACGCACTGCACTTTCGGGACTAATGAACTCAGCAGTTGATGTGTCCGGAATTACTAATCAACCAATCGAGGAAACCTAGGGGGGGGGAAGGCATCTGCTCGTTACTATAGCCATACATGGCCATCTGTTCGTTGTTATAGCCCTACAAGAGTTGTATAATGTTCACATCTGTCGCTGGAGGGTCACGAAACCCCCCGACAAGAGCTTGCAGACTATTTCTTTGCGGTTTTGCAGACAATGTACTCACCGAGAGCTATGTTCTCAGCGCGTATCTTAAGTTGCGACGCACACAGTTTAGAATGAAATACTACGAGATAGAAAAACAGAGCTCTTTTACTCGACCCAAGGAGAGAATAAAGGACAGCGAGATATAATCTGAAATAATAGTCGCACGTGCAATGACAAACGAATCGATGCCGACAAACGAATTATTTCAAGGTATCGCTGTCTTTTCGCTCTGCAAGGCACGTAATGGTGTTGAAGCGCGTGCCACCCAGGTTTCCTCGCGATGGTGGCAGAATATTTGTCGACATGCGATGTAAAAACTCTGCACTAAAAAAAATTGTTGCACGTAGATTATGAGTTAAAGAAGGGTATGCTCTGCAATTTCTCAAATCCGCGCACAATACCGAACCTACAAGACAATGCACAATACAGAACCGGTCGTTTGAATTTAACGAAGTAATTTTCTCTATTAAAACAGTTATTTAATAAGTGTGAAACATTCCCATGAGTTTAGCTAGACCTCTTAAGCTTCTAAATAATGTGTCCATATTTTATTTCGGAATGTTCGAAAAAAGAATTTTCGAATTCGATTTGTTTGTAAAATTTTCGAAAAAACTAATGTGGAAGCAGATCGAACGTAAAAACAGGAACAAGTTCGAGACACGCTTTTAGTTTATTTCTACCCCTCATCCAATGGAGATATGGGAGAGAGATTCAAAATTGCATGAGTTAGTTTCAACGGTGATTACAGACCCTAGTTCATTGTATAGAATTCTAGAAAAGTACAGTTTGCAAGTGATCTCACAGAAAATGCATGTTTGGGAGTAGATAGCGCCAACTCTTTTTGTCGAAAGTTGTATGTAAAGCTTCAATAATAGTTTAAATACCTGTACAAACGGGAACCTGTAAACACCTACGAATCTTAGCGCTTCATATTATTATATATGAGGCGGAAAGAAATCATATTATAATAATAATATGATTTCTTATAATAATATATGATTCTTTTTGCTTGAAAACTTTGCCATGAAAAGAACATTTCCAGCCGCGACTGATGCGTACTATGCACGAAGAGTAGGAAAACGTTAAGGCCAACGCTAGAGCAAGAGACAATAGTTCATTGTGTGGAGAAACTAAATAGATTTTAAAGGGAGGAACGTTCGCGGGGAAGGCGGGAATGAGAAATGCTGACTGACTCTGACGGGCAGGTGCAGACACGACTCCAAGCAACAATGGAGCTGCTGGTGCCGTATAATCGGATTCGCTTCGCTGCGGCACCCCGACCAATACCCTTGTTCAGTCAAGTGGGCCAAGGCCCCTTCGGCGGATTCGATAGCCCATCATCGCACATTTCATGCTTCGCGATTTCCAATTTTGAAGTTGGCGATTAACATTTTGAGGGCATCACGATGTTTCCCGTAGGACATACATTAGCTTTGTGGCTGGAAAGATCGCTTCCCAATGCTGCATTTGAGGGAATTACATGCTTTCTAATTTATTGGACCTCTAGTGTGGAGTTCGGGAAGACTAGCAAAGAGCGTAATACATTGAAGGCTAGCAATTTTGCGAAATTTTTTGTTGATTGAAAACTTTCTCATTTTTAATAAATTTCACTTTCAAGTGAACGGAATGTGATATCAACAATACGCAACGAAATTGTTTCATTACAAAAATTAAGGTTGGTTTTCATAGTGGAGAAGTGGGAGATTACTTTCGATTTACTTACTTACATCTTTCCTATTTAAAGCACCATATTCTTTACAAATTAATCGGAATATTCGTAATATCTTATGTGTTCAGTCTGAACTCCGAATTTGCTGGTCAATAAATAGAAAATTGGCACAGTCAAACGTGATGTCAGAAATTTGTATTATTTTACATGGCTGCTTTCTATTCTTTGTTAATTTCGTTTTTGGAAACTAATCGTATGAAATATCGACCAGTTATTCAAGTATTTTGTAAATTCTTGAATGTAAATATAAATATTGTGCAGTTTATAAAGATGAACAAGTATAGAATATACCAGTTCAATACAATCGAAAGTGGATGTGGTTGAATTGAGCCGGGGTACAAAATATTTCCATAGGAACTATTTCAAGCTCAAGTAATTGGTTAATCGGGCAGAATTGAACGACAGTAGTTTTTGAATAGTACTGTTATTAAACAATTTTGAAAAGCTTATACAAACATGTTTTGCTTCTCTGAAAGGAAGAAATAACAAAAGGAAAATGAATTTTAAAACGATTTCACGAAACCATTAAGGTTTTTCTGTGACATAAATGAGGAAAATAATATAACTCTCTTGAGGGTACGATCTAATTTCAGCATAGAAATTACGCAGGGAGATTTTGTGATTTTTATGTGAAGTGTGTATGCCCGTGAAATACCTGTTTCACCTGACGCGAAGTCACGAACTCCTGACTGAATTTCGGGTTCGAGGCACGCTAATTACATTCCTTTCCTTTCGTCTTTTGAGTATTGAAGGAACTGCTTTCGTGCGCTATTAAAATTTTAAGCATTCACTATTTAAAAAAGTCGACTATATTCTTCTCCCCGCTACCTAACGATGCAGCTACGCTGTTTATTGAACAAGCGTTTGCACTCAAATGTTCCACTCACAAGAAATAATTGTAAAGACCATGTTAAGCAAAAAAGAGTGGTTCAAATTACCTGCCTTAATTTTTGTTGCATTAAAAAGATTTAGAAAAATACTTTATTTTTCATTTAGAATTTTGAAACTGTCTTCCGAGGGTAAATTAAGCTTGCTTAAGTGCGATTGCACGCAATGCTTATGAGAGGTATTATTTCAAATCCACTCTTACTAATGAGGTCAGTCGAAAAGATGTCAATAGATGTGGCAGGCAAATTGTAGTAATTGATCTCCTGCTTTAGCAGGGTTGGTTGCACGTGTCCCTTACAAATCCTACTTCCTTGAAGCCATCCAATCATCAGAGCACTTCAGGAGCTAAATCAGGGCACAGTTCATCGAAACGTCTGGTTCGCTCATTCGACTAATTGAGATGCGCGGATAGACGTGCCTTTGGGCCAAAGAAAATCAGCGAAGTCTTTCCAAGAATGAGAGAAACAAGATAACACATTTGAATATCGGTAAATATAATGCTGCAATGAATTAACTACTTTTGATGAGAAGAAGGTTTGGTTATCCTGCAATTTAATGTCATTTATTACTGTTCAAACAATTTAGTGCTGTAAGTCTATTTCAGTAGAATATCAATGTGCAATGTATTCCAACGCAATAATTTTAATGCAATTCACTGTGTGTTATCAAATGTGACATTATTTAATCCAGTACAATCTAATTTACATTATCATATCCTATTCATTACAGTTCAAAGTAGTTCTAAATATTACAATCTAGAGTAAAAATACTATAAAAATACCATGTAAAATATTTTAATTCAGTCTAACGCGATTTGATCTGATTCCAGTCAATCACATCAAATAAAAATGATTTCGCTCTTTAATACTACCAATTTTATCCAACAGATATCAATCCGTTCAAAGTAACCCGCATCAATCTAAATAGACACCAATATTCTCCAATGGAACCGACTGTTACCTCAGGGCCACAACTGCTATCTTTGCAGCGACTTTGACTGAGTGGTCCATGGATTCAAGTTTCGACGCTGGCGGAATTTTCGATACTAGCTAAATATCTGGCTTGTGTTCATTCAATTTTTGGAGGAAAAATCTTGCGACCAGCTGCTTTCATCGATAGTTCAAAATTTTCGGCGGTTACTGCCATCAATATCTGGCGAATGCAAGAGCAGTACCCGGAAGAAATGGACCACGAACCGTGCACGATTCTTCATTTTTCATCCTCGTCCCTTCTCATTTTACACACACACACACACACACACACACACACACACACACACACACACACACACACACACACACACACACGTGATAAGCACTACTCTTTCAAACAAGTCGGAAAATCTGATGGACAGAGCTTGCCTCGGTTGAGGTGGTGCCCCGCTGGGGGATATTCATGAAGGAGGAAACTGCCCGCAAGGCGACCTGTAGATTGGAACCAGATCTCAATTTTCTTAAAGGGAGGAACACCGCCACCTCTCGGGATAAAACATGCCACTACATGTACAATTGTCGTGCCCGGAAACACCTTTCAATCAATCAACGCAATCCCGCCTACCCAATAGCCGCAGGCACTCGCCCTTGGCTGTGGGTGGCGTGCCACGTGACCTTCCGCCCCCTGTCGCGCTGCGACCCCGCACGCGTCGCAGAGCCGCGCCCGCCGCCGCCGCCGCCGCCACCGCCCGTCCTTCGCTGCGCCGGCTCCCCCGCCGGAAGGCCAAGGCTAGAGGGCGCGTTGTGTGACGTCAAGATGAAGGATCGCAGGCTCTCGGGCGCTGGAGAATTTTAATAGAGCGACCTTACGGCCATCGGCGAGCGCGTCCGTCACCCGTCGCTTGCAGTCGCCTGTCTTTTTTTTCTCGCGCGCTCGCCGCTGCGCCTTCCGCTCCCTATTAGACGTAATTCTCCGGAGGTGCATAGGCGGCACGCGATAGGCATAGAGATACCCCGAGTCGAAGGACCTGCGCTTTGCGCTTTATTTTTCTTTCACTTCTCCTTGTTTGGGCACCGCTGCGGGTATTTTGAAAGTCTCCAGATTCTAAAGGTTCTTTTGATGTGGATATGTCTTATGGCTAGGGAGTCAGTGTCAAAATTGCGTCTCGCTTTTTGCAACAGCATCAAATGTTACAACAAGCACCCCATAGCTACAAAAAACAGTTTTACAACTTCCCCAACTTCCACTCAAATCCGGTGATTTTGAAAAAGATATCGACAAGACGGGAAATATCGTGAAAACCTGGCAAAATGAGGTCGCCTGTTTTTTCTGTCTCCAAGTGATCTTGGACAACCCATTCCACCCTCCTAACAAGTCCTCCCGATGGCCGAGTGGCCAGCGCGTCGGCTCTCAAACCAGGAAAATAACAAAAACAGCTTTTTAACCTGCCGATTACCCGCCTCTCACCGATTACTAAACTCAAACGCCGCGCACCCATTTTTTACTCACCATTCATATACCGATTACTGGCTCATTACTATACGCTCCTTCCGCGCTCAACATATAAACGCTCACCCACCGCTCACCATATGCTCTGCTGCCTCTCTCCCGTCGCTTACCCGCTTGTTACCTGTTACTCATGAGCTTTCCGCCAATTGCTCACCCACCTTGCGCACGCCGCTCACCACATACTCACTCGCGGTTCAACATACTCACCTCCCGCTCTCCCGTCGGTCACCTACCCCTGACCCACCGCGCTTATCGTCGCTCACCCACTCCGCCAATCACACGCCTCTCACCCGGCGCTCTCCCTCCGTTCACCATTCGCTCACCCGATCCTCACCAAACGCTCATCATACGCTCATCGTAGAGCTCTTGAAGGACACATCCGCGATAATATTCATGCATTTCCTAGTAAGATACTAGTTGTTCTTTTCGTTCTTTCTTTATTTTTGTTTCTTAACTCACTCTTAATTTTTTTCATATTTACGAAAACAAGTTAATATTATAAATATAATTCAAGACACAAATAAAATATACATTAAAAAGTAAATGGAATTTTTATGAAAAGGAATTAATTGAAAACATATCTATTGAAAATAGAAATAATTAGCTCAAGTAACCGGCGTTGCTCGGGCATTTATTACAGTATATTATTAGACAGGAAGAAGAATTTTATTTTTTAATGCCCTGCGGCGGGGCCTACCTCTATCTCTTCCATTATATCACTTTACCGCCCTATTCCTTCTTGCTATGGTCTGCCCTGCCAGCCCCGATAGCCCTGTCTTCTCTTCAACCCTATTTGGAAATTTATGGTATATCTCGATCACTTTTACACAAAATATTAATTTTTTAAAATTTGGATTTCGAGCTCACAAACATTCTTTAATTGATGGCTAAAAACAATAAACAAATCTAAACTACAAAATAAAATACTTGTAGCATCACGTATATTATTTTTGTGGAGTTTTATATATTATTCAATTTTTAAACACTGTAAACTCACAATGTTTTCTTGCCACTTTGTGTATAACATGGACAGAGGACAATGCATGTACTACATTGACATTCTTTACCACTTTAGTTAGGTTTTCTTTCAAATGTTCCGCAAACGTTCAGAACTAACAAATCACTAATGTTCACACACGAATATTAAATTACCTTATTCAAACCCATATGAATTTCGTAATGATTCTGGACATTGATGAAATCAGTAGTAGATCTCAGACGTCATCCTCTGGTGGCACACAGCTAAACTACATATTGATGCACTCTTGAATCTGTGATGTACAGCTAGGCGAAGAATGTCCAGAAAGTCATTATTTTAAATATACTAGGATTTATGGCTGTAAAACATAGCCTGTAGTACTCCAGACCTTTAAAGGAAGCGAGTACAAAAGTTTCATCGGCATTAGTTCAGTAGATTCAGAGATTACCGCGCTGCAAGACCTCTCTCTGTATATAGTAGTATAGACATAGAATAGATAGATGATGACGAAAATGTATTTATGTTCTTAAATACGACAGGGGGAAAAGTCATTTAATTTTCTCTTCCATCTGCTTGGAGGTCTTGTAATAGTACTTTGTTCCAAATACATTGTTCTTCACTTACCGAAGTTTTATTGGAAATATACCGGTTAAAGAGATGAAGCCCTATAGAAGATACTAAATAATTCTTAATGTTTAACTGCTATTAGCTATTTTTGAAGGACTTTTCTGTTCCTTGAGGGTTTCTCATTACATATGTAGATGCTGGAAACCAACATTAATGTTGTATTCCTAAGAAGAGGGAAGTTTCTGTACAAAATCTGAGAATCATTCAAATGATCTAATCCGTTTGTCAGAACTTATCATATCTGTTGGTGCATTCCGCCCACGTTGTCAAAAATATAAGGAAATATGTTCATTCATAAAGTTGATTTTGACTAAATATGTATGTAAAGTATCGGGTAGTGTTCCTATACAAATAATTATTTCTTTTAAATTCAAGACAGAAGCAGTACTTTCTGCATCTATAGTATAGTAAGGGTGCTCTATCAAATAATTTGAACATCTTCTCACAAATGAGTCTTCAAAATATTCAATAACACTTGTGGTCCCGTTCATCCTTCAAGAAAATCAAAATAAGTTTAAAAACATGAGTACAAGTCGTTATCCTTAAAATGTAGATTTCCCCGAGTAAAAATATTCACAATTTATGGACGTACACAACCGCCGACACTAGCAATACCTTTAATGTCAGAAGACTTTTATGAGATAAGCAGTTTATGTAGATAGTGTACAGTGAAAAAACACCCTATAAAAAGCAAAATCAATGCGACTATACATTAAGCTTAATGCTTCCTTTGAAATTCTTGCAGAGCACTTCGCACGACGGGCATGCAAAATCACGATCAAAGAGATGACCGTGCCACTACAGCCACGGTCACCTTGGTTGGCCTCTGAGATAGAATATTTCGTTGTATTCTATGCAATTGCATTCTTGTTCTCGTTTGTGTGTAAATACGAAGCCTTCCTTCACATGCTAATCAAATAAGATGCAGAAACAAATGCAATATGCATCATCGAACGATTTATGTACTGGATAATATTTATTTGCAGTTTAGTATTTGAAACAAGCAGGAATCGTTGCTATGGCACGCGTATGGAAAGTGGTAAAGGAAGTAAATAATCGATATTACTCTTATGTGAAGGAAATCGAAATGTTATTTTCTTAGATATTTAAAAAATATATACTAAAATTCGATCGCTTATAAGGTGAACTTTGATTAATTTGAGGAAAGAAATATTTCTTTTGAAGGTGACCTCGAAAAAAAAACATTCAAATTATTTAAATTCAGGTTCAGTTATTCAAACTCAGGAAGTATGTCTATTTTGTTTTGTTTTGTATTGTTGGATGCATATTGTTAAAGTCTCCAAGCAGGTCAATTTCTTTTTACTTGCAGGGCCAAAGGACAGGATGTCGCCCTTTTGAGAAGCGAATGGTTTCAATCAAAGGCGGTCTGGAAATCCACAAATAAGTTTGCAAGGAGAGAAGAGAGGAATATCCCACAACAAATCTCGAAGTCTGTAAAATTTGATCTCAAACATGAAGTGATTTTGGTCCAGGCATATATCGAAGAGATTTTGAAATCCCCCTAATGTTTTTTGGTTGTGTGGATCATCTGTGTTAAAAATAGTTTAGAGTTCCACGAACTAAATATACAAACCTACACACACACACACACACACACACACACACACACACACACACACACACACACACACACACACACACACACACACACACACACACACACACACACACACAACAGAATTCAAAAATAAAGAGTTTATCTGGCAAAATTCGCCGTTTGCTGGCGCACGATTACATAACTATCTTTTCTTACGAATAACTTCGTAAGCCGAGAAAGTAACAAGCGGTTAAGATTCAAAATTTCAGAGCGTATTTATTTCTTAATGTTCATGTAAGAGGCCTCAGATGGAGCTATTTTTTTGTGTAATCCAGCAAGACCATAAAAATTACGGGGATGAAGATTTAAATGCTATCTATTGCTTGGTGTAAGGAAACGGGTCTTGAAATTGTTAAATTCATATTTAGGATGAAATATGTACCAAGTACATGAGAAGTCTTCTACTCATTTGAAAGTTGCTCGACATTGGTTTGGTTCAGAAATTCATTTATTTGACTATATTTTTGTGAATGATCATGACTCTATTACCCTGGGCTCATTGGTATCATTTCCTGCTCTATTCTACGTGAATTTACTGTATTTCTGAATGAAGTGGATTTTGTGCGGATTGCAATAATGTTGGATATATTGTATTTATAATCTATACTAATGTTATCAAAATTGATGATAGTGCCTGTTTCGAAAACTCTTTTTTAGGATAATGGGATTAGGGAGTATGGGAAAAAAGATTTAGAAGTCCTTGCTCAAAACAGAAATGACTTGATAAACTAGCGAAGGAAATATTACTGACATTTGGATGGAACTGACGTGAGTTTGCCCTTGATTAGGGTTAAATTATCGTAATATGAAGCTGGATAATACGAGATAAACTTGAGAAGTTGTCTAACAGCCAGGGGTAAATATAACATACGTATATTTGTCATATGAAACGTCTCACCACGTGCACTTTATTGACAAAAAGTAATTGTCTTCAACTTTACTCCATGCTATAGAAGTTAGTAACATTTATTCTGAGATGCTCTGCATAAAGTACTCCCCGAAATGAAAAGTCCGTTTCAAATGCGTCCAAAA
This sequence comes from Teleogryllus occipitalis, assembly GCA_011170035.1. Lineage (NCBI taxonomy): Eukaryota > Metazoa > Arthropoda > Insecta > Orthoptera > Gryllidae > Teleogryllus > Teleogryllus occipitalis. Next base: position 34,609 of record BLKR01002116.1, on the reverse strand, counting down.
CTCCGTTTCAAATTCGCAGGATCTAAAGTTAATCAGACACATCGGAGAACATCAATTTTGGAAAAAGTCTTATGAACCTAGTATTGTTTGTAAACTAAAAGTGTTGCACCGCTTTGTTATTTATTACTATACATTTGGACCCCATTACTACATTATCATTAAATTATCATGCTACTGTTGTGACCTGCTATCCTTGAAGGTAAAGGAAAAAACCTGGAAATAGAGGAATATTTACAAGATTTATGGCTGATCATTCATAAGAAAAAATATGTGACAAGTTGTAAAACTTCTTACTCTAGAAGTGTATTAAAAAGGAAAATATCTTACGTCTCAACTCTAAGAGAGTTTACATCTATTATTGATATAAAGTCCTCATTTAATAGAAGAGATGAAATTGTCGATGAAATAAAACGAAGCTTTTGTTGAACAAAAGGTATTGGGCAAAGGGCATTCAGAAATTTTCAATCACGATGTTGATGTATTTCATGTGTTCAGTTCCTATCGGTCACACGAACATTTTGAGCATACTGGAGTTGACATTTCCCAAAAAGAGTTGAAATTCTTTGGACAATAGAAAGATGGATAACAGTAAACTATAAAACATGTAAAACCAATACGAACTACTTGGTAATTGAAGTTTTGAATGATACGATTATTTTTGAATTACTCTTTTAGTTCGAGTAAAAATCTGCCCATCCTCGAGTTTACTCATGTTTAAGTTATCTACTGCTACAAGTCTTCTTGAGGAATATTCTGACAAATTTTACCATATTTGTTTTGATTTTAGACTATTCATTCGTTTTATACGTGCAATTTGTTGATGCTTTCTCTTTTGCGACCCTTCACTTCTGAACGGGAAAGTATGTCAATTCTCAAGAGACGTCGTGAGATCGACGTTACTGAAATTACATTGCAAATAAAAGTGAATGTTGCGATTAAAGATACTAGGAGTTGTAATAATTGTAGTAAGCATAGTTGCGCTGTTTCATGGAAAGTCTGAACCTGTCACAGAATGTTCAACTGCTATGTTGCAAGAAAAGTAACACCCTATAAAATCCGTTCTAAATATCTTTCTTCTCACGCAAACGTAAAAAGCCAAAACTATGATTCTGAGTGTTGAATAGCAATGACGTATTACATTACATACAAAACTCTCAGCCTAAAAGCTGAATAAAATACAGAGTAGATAATGAAAAACTAACTTTGACGATGAAATGTATTGTAGGAAATTTCTGCTTGTTAAAGGATGTCATACTCCAGTATGGGGTCTCAGATATTTTTTTCTCAGATCGTAAGCAAACATATATCTTTTTCTAAATGGTTCTTGATGCTTGAATTTTACCAAAGTGATAAATAAGGATGCGTTGGGTCTTTGATGATAATAAGTTTGACATTCGAATTTCTTAAAAGCAACTTTAGGTATCTTTTAATTATTTTTTGATTAGATTACTTTTGTTTAATTTAGATCCAGGTTAACGTTGCCTTTAATCAAGTGACACTAGTAAACACATTTTTATTTCTATTCTCTATCACATCTAGTCTTTTATTTGCCAATTGCATCTATTTCATCTCCTATTCACGGAATTAAGGCAAATACAACTACCGCTATTAATTTCAACGCTGATGCAGTCATGATAGATCTAAGTTCTGGAGTTGCTTGCAAGTAGGCTTATTCGATTTCCTCCGTTAATGTGCACTTCAAATCCAAATACTTGAAGGTCGTGATACAAAATTCAAAATTATTTTCGTTAAAAACGAGTAATCTCTTTCGTTAATTCCATCTTTTCTTCGCGTATTGCAATTTTCATTTGAGTTTTCTCTCTCTCTCTCTCTCTCCCTCTCTCTCTTTCTCTCTCTCTCTCCTCTCTATCTATCTATCTATCTATATATATATATATATATATATATATATATATATATATATATATATATATATATCTTTGCCTTTCTCTTATTTATCTTCTTTCATCTGCTTTCTCTCTTCTTTTCTCTTCTTTCATTTGTGTGCCCGTTCCTTCTTTACGACCTCTGAGATCTAAGACAACTGATGTAGCAAGTCTTGATACTTTTCAGGAACGCGTCATTTGGATTGTTTTCTCATACAAAACACATGCAATACACAAGAAGTAATTTTACATTTTGTTATAGATTTTATTTGTGAAATTAGTTGTAAAATATTAGCGGTAGTGCAATTATTAACAATAATTTATAACAAATTGAAATTATTTTAAAAAAAACTTTTGTTTGAAGCTACGTCCAAGTTTTTTCACTTCTCCAGTCTCAATGATAATGGTTTTTATATTTGCCACTGAATTGACATAAGCACCATAACTTTATATTATTCATATTCTAGCTATGTATTCCTAAGAATTCATGAGATACGAATAATTGCAACCGGAAGACAAATAGGAACAAATTCCACTGAAACCAATAACGTGGCTTTCATTTGAAACAAAGGCATTTATTTGATTGTAATCAGTGTCGTCTACAAACCAAGTTTCTCATATCACCAAGCGACTCTCAAGAAAATGACGCACATTTTACTCTATCATTCCATTTGTCCATACTCCTTGTAGAATACTTTTTACCTCACCGGAATTGTTTAGTGACTCTTATTTCGAATCTTTTATGGAAGAGTTATAGTATAGTAGGGTATTTATAAGATCGATTGCCAATTATTGGTCGCAAAAATTGTGATTTCAAGGGAAAACTTAGTAATGCATATTTTCGTCAATGAAATCCTGTGAGAAGCAGGTTCTTTATTATCTTCACTTTTTTGTTTTCGTTTACACATTGACCAAATCTTCACTTTACACTTTCCTCTCAAATCGGTTGCTCCGTTGCTCTCTCCCATCGCTTCGCCCGCATTCGATCGTAAAGTACGCATCTTTGTTATTCCATCACCATTCACCGTCTTTACAACACTGACCTTCCGATTCCCCGTACATTCACAGTCTTTCCCACTCCACTCATCATCATTCTCTCTTGCCGCCGCCCATCCACTCTTTTTATCCTGCCCACTTACATTTCTTCGTCCTCTTTACCATTCCGTTTCCGACTCCTTATTCTTCACACCTTCACCCTACCCTATCCACCACTGCGCTCCTTCCCCAATCACGTTGTCGTTCGCACTCTCCCACCCAACATTCTTTGTCACCTTTTCTTCGCATCTACTCTTTTGTGCCGGCTGAGTTTAGATGAGGAAAAGTATTGGTGCAGCCTCTGCAGCGACACTGACCGGGCGGTCCCAGAATTTTCAACACCAGCTATGAAGCTAGGTCAAATTCAGCCACGGTCTGGAGAATTATGGCAACCGGCTGATCTGATCGATAGTTTCCCGTGGCTTCTCCGATCAATTCCAGGTGCATGCCGGAGCAGTACCCTAATCAACAGGCCAAGGACCGCGCGCGATCTTTCCTCTCCTTGTCCTATCCTTATACTTACACACACACTTACACTATATTACCACGCTTGCCGGGACCGGTCGAGAGCTTAGAGCTGGTCCCGGCTGGAGATTTGCCCGTATGCGCATTTTTCAAATTTTTGAACTGATAAAATTGGTATTTATTTCACAATTTTCCACATTGTTTAAACATGAAATGTTATAATATTAATGAATATGTTATAGAATCTTATAAGTCACATTCTAGGGGGGAAACGGAGACATTACTGTAACGTTATGACCTCGAAAATCCACTTCAAATTTTTTTTATTTGAATTTGGCGTCAGAATTGATTGACAAAAATACCTTAAAATTCAACTATTTTCTCCCGTCCCTCCAATGTTTTCATACATGCAGTAGAAGCTGAGAAAAAAATAAAACATGAAAAACACGTTTCTCGTATCTCTGCAACAGATTGCCCTAGTAGGCTGATTTTTTGGGAATCTACATTTTTTATTCTATTTCACATGAGCATCGCGATTATCGATTTGGTTTAGGGGCAGTTTTCACCAACTTACTCACCTATACCCTTTACTTATATTGTAACACCCTGTCAGTTCTTCCATTCCACTACATCACTTCTTCCGTAACACTCCGTCGCTTTACCTCTTTTTCCGTTCCACTTCGTTACTTCTCTCCTTCCCTCCGTTCCCCTCCGCCGGCTCATCCAGCGCGGGCGTGGCCGTCGGCGCGCGTGGCCGTCGCGCGCCCGCGTTATTTCGCCTGGTAACCAGTCCTCTAATGTGTATAATTTATTCACGAGATAATCTATTCCGGGGTGTTCATTACCGCTGGATGACCTTGGTCGTCCGCAGCGTCTGCGCGCCAGCCGGCGGCGGCGGCGGCGACGGCGGCGGCGGCGGCGGCGACGGCGGCGGCGGCGATGGCGGAGGCGGCCGGCGGGGGGCGGGGCGCGTTCGGGCCGCCTCCAACGACGCCCCCCCTGCTGAGCGCCGCGCTGCGGTGGGCGAACGTTCATTTCCATGAGGATAAATCACCGTTCTCGCGTTGTGTTGTCTCTTTTTTCTGTTTTCGATTTTGGCCAACAGATGATCTCGTACAAATTTTATCATGTTGTTGGTGAACTTGATGGGTTTTATTTGTGTCTGTTTTCTCCAATTTTACTTGCCTTCGAATGTTGTGTCATTCTTTTAATTTCTTCCTTTCACCGTTTTTCTGTTCATTTTGCTATATTTTTATCAACATCATTTTCTCTTTTTTCCTTTCTTTCTTTCTTTCTTTCTTTCTTTCTTTCTTTCTTTCTTCCTTCCTCCCTTCCTTCCTTTCTTTCTTTCTCGAAAAAGGTATTAGTAAAATGTTGATTGATTGATGGTTTCGGGAGCGTCAACTGCAGAGGTCATTATTCCCGTAAATATAGTGCATGCCCCCGTTGGGAAGATAATGGTGATCATCCCTCACAGGATGTGAGATCAGGATCCGACCTACCTGTCGGCTAGCAGGGGTTTCTCCAACCAGATATCCCCACCAGCGGGGTACCGCACCAGCCGGCACAAGCTCTTTTCCGATCTCACACCGATCTTATGGCATATGTGATAATGTGGTACATGTAAGTGTGTGTAAGTAAGAGGGGAGGACAAGAGAAAGGAGAAGGAAAGATCGCGCGCTATCCGTGATCCCGTTTGTTAGAGTAGTGGTAATGATGGAACTACCAATCCCAGCAGCCGGCTGCAAGAATTCCCCTCTAAATAGGAACTGAATGCGATCAAGCTACTGTTGAAAATCCTGCCACCGTCGGGTCTCGACCTTAGGACCTTACGGTCAGAGTCTCTTCTGTGACATCAGTTGATGCTCTGAGCTGGCTCTCCTGGTACCGGTAACAGAAAAAGTATGCAAGGAGGAAGGTAAATTTTAGTTCGCTTCTCCAATAAATGTTTTGAAACTTCAAAAGTAATAAAAATTGTTGGCTTGAAATTTAGAAAAATGTAATTGTTTAAAGTACATATACTCCGTTGGATGTAATCTACATGTGGTAATTGTCTTAAATAAACTGACTGATATTTACAAAAGTTATTCTCTTGTGTGTGTGTGTGTGTGTGTGTGTGTGTGTATGTGTGCGTGCGTGTTTGAGAGGGAGGAGCATGACTATCATGTCTTTTTGGATCTACCAGTGTCTTGAAACACCTTTCAATTTTTGTCCTCAGTATTACATAATTACCGGTTTCGCGATTGTGTCTGGTGAATTCATAATATGAAATCATCAATAAAATGATAATACTAAACGATAAAAATGTGCTAATCGATATTAAGACTACCGACTCTTTATGACAAAAAATATTGACAATTTAATACGTGGTTCTGTTTTTGGGATCCATCTTAAGGGAATAAACCATTGCCACACTCATGTTCTGGTGAAGTTAGTTTGATTTTTGGAAAAAACACTCCTGGAACCCAATATACTGAACGACTCGAGGATTTCATAAATATGGAGCATCAATACAATTTTCATTGGACAAATAAATCGTGATTTATGGTTGTAACACTCTGTTATAATCAAACATTTCTCCAGGTAGAAATTGCATTAGAAAGTACAAGCCGGGCAACTATATCATTAATTTTAGATAATACCAGAACAAACAATTCGGAATTTATGAAATTATTTAAAAATGCGACAATATTTGTGGCGTAAGGATATAACTGAATCATTATGTAATGTTATGAGGAGAGTTAAATAATCTTGTAAATAAATTACGTCTAAAGTTAAGGCAAATGAGTTTCGTTTTTAAGTTTGTCTTTTCCTTGGCGTAAGTGTCTCTATATTTTACCCGGAATTTTAAGTATTTCTTTAATCCCAGTGGGGTAACAATTTTGCCTTAGAAATATCATTCAAGCAACGCCAACAATGACCTTTAGTTGTGTAAAACGTGCCCGAAGTAATGTTGTCTCTCACTGAATAAGAACTCCCAAATATATCCAAGATTTATAAGGCTATTTACAATTGAACCATGCAAGTAAAATCGCTTCCGAAACGATTCTCACTTTCTTGTAATTCCCCCGATTGTAGTAGTTTTCACATTCTTCTACATTTGAGAGTCGATTTCTACGGTAACAATTTTGATAATGTCAATTATTCCTCTTTCAAAACATCTTATGGAACATACCTTCCTCTGCAACGATTGAGTCCATCGCTTTTGGCTTGTGCGAAATCACCTACCTTCGCCTAGCAATAATATCAATCACTCTTTGAAGCATATCGACAGTCACTAGTATTAACAAGACTAGCGATGTTTTGTGATCTGAAGTTTTAAGATTTGATGTCTGAAATGAAGTTTTAAGATCTGACGTTTGAATGCAAATAAAATAAACACATTCTTTTACGATTCTACTGTTGGAACCGCAAGAGTAGAAATTGGAGTGAATGTGGAGGGGCACATTCACGAAGACAACATAATTGCAGAATATATTTTGAGTGTTATTCAAAGGAAGTCGGAGAAACGTTTGGAAAATTAACTATTCGACTAGGAAAGGATACATGCTTATCACATCTTTCCAAACACTATTTCTTTAGACCCTACGACATGCAAGCAACTGAGCTCTTAAGAAGCCTCATCACTAAATTGTTTTTGTTGTAGATTAATTCAATCACAATGTATTGCAGAACCTGATCATTTGCAATTACTTTCTTAATTTTACTTTTCCGATAATTCTGTTTTCGAATGTTGCAGGGCAAATGTCTATGGACTTCGCTGTTATCAATTTTAAGTCTCACGTCCAAATTTGTTGTTATATTCTCTCCCTTTGCAGTGCACTTCGAGGGAATTGGTCAATTAAGAAAAACTAGCAATTACTGTTTACACTGAAAAGTATTTTATATTTTTGTTGTTTGAAGTATTGTGACACATTTACGTTGTAATGAATTCTTTCTATCAGTCTGATCTATCAGTTTACATATCCAGTGAAAAAATAATTATGTATTTATTTTTTTAAATAATTTCTATAGAGTTTGTAAGGTAATTCATAAGCTACATCAGCCTTAGAAAGAGAGACTGAGGTAAGTTGGTTCCGAATATTTTGTAATACACAATAAAAATATCTCGGAGACCTTTGGCAAAAAATCGAAAGCTAATTCGTTTCAACTCCCGATGGTTCTTTAAAAAAGACAAGAATAATGAAAAAAATATTACCAAAATATATATACAGGCATGATTACTTTTCTACATAATCGGCGAGAAGATTCAGGAATTTGTCGTATCTTGGGATGAGATTTTCTACACCCTGTTCGCCAGTGAGACATGCTTGACCTTTGAAGTTCCGCATTGGTCTGGAAGTTTATGTCTTCTAGACAATAATTCAATTCGAGGAAGAGATGAAAATCATGTTGCGGTAAGTCGGGGCTCTATACACGGGTGATAGAGCGCGTCCCGAATGTCCGAGAAGTTGCTTGATTGTAGCTGCACTGAGAGGGATGGCGTTGTCTTTAATGATGACATCTCCCGAAACTATCATTCCTCTTCTTTTGTTTGAAAGTTTACATCGTATACTCGGCTCGTTCTTCGTTGAAATTGTGCTGCAGTATTCCCTTCTTAGCGAATAACATAACGTAGCTCGCACTTGACGGGAGTCTCAAACGCACCAACCATCTTCACGTTCTTATAGCTCAACTCAAATTGGCACCGTGGCTTGAAAATTGGCACGGAACAAAAGAAGGTAGGAAGAAAATAAGAAGAGATGATGAAGACGAAATAGCAGTCGCAGCCATTTTCCCGCCCACTGCGCTGCATCGCGTCTGGCCCCGCCCTGCGTTCGTTTGCATATGCAGCGCGCGCGCGCTCTGCCGCTACGCAGATGAAGCTTCGTCTCAGTGCCAGGTGGGCCGCGATCAACGCCCGCGATCAACGCCTGCGGGCAGCACCCAGCCACTCAGGCAGTTAGCCAGCTGGTGGTCAGCCGTCCATCCAGCCGTCCATCTAGCCGTCCATCCAGCCGTCCTTCCAGCCGTCCATCCAGCCGTCCATCTAGCCGTCCATCCAGCCGTCCTTCCAGCCGTCCATCCAGCCGTTCATCCAGCCGTTCATCCAGCCGTCGATCCAGCCATCCATCCAGCCGTCCATCCAGCCGTCCATCTAGCCGTCCATCCAGCCGTCCTTCCAGCCGTCCATCCAGCCGTCCATCCAGCCGCCCTTCCAGCCGTTCATCCAGCCGTCTATCCAGCCATCTACCCAGCCGTTCATACATCCGTCCATCGAGTCGTCCATCCAGCCGTGTATCCATCCATCCATTTCACGTTAGATGCGAAGGAAGTCTGTGGATTGCGGGTTGCTTACAAAACACAACGCGCGCGCGCACGCACGCACGCACGCACGCACACACATACACACACACACACACACACACACACACGCACGCGCACACACACACACACACACACACACACACACACACAAATAGTCGGACACAAAGGCTTGATACATGTTTCTCTATGTATGTCGACGCGCTGAATCCGAATGTGATGCCAGAATTGAGCCATCACCCTGCAGTTTTTTTAAATCGTGAAAAACAAATTGGAAGGTTGTGGTGCAATTCTGGCTTCAAATTCGCATTCAGCGCGTCGGCATACATAGGGAAACATATGTCAAATTCTTTGGGTCTGGCAACAATCCTCAAAAACAAATTGGTGGGCTTGCAAATTCTGACTTCAGATTTGAATTCAGTGCGTCGACATACACAGAGAAGCGTCTGAAAAGTCTTTGGGACTGACAATTTTTTAAATTTTGTGTGCCTGTGAAATTGAAAGCTCTACAGATTAGAGAATTTTAAGGAACTTTAGAGGTTTTCATTTGCTTGGAAAACGTACAGCTATTCATCTTTTAGACACTACAGAGTCACAAGCTGAGTCAAAGTTCAAACCTAGGAACTAACACACAGAATGCTAAGACACTAACCTAATGCTGACAGATTCTATAAATGACATAAAACTCTTTCTCAAAAATTATTGAGAAACTTCGAATTCATGGAGCTAGTATTTATTCAAAGTTCTCTAACCAACTTTGAATCGATAAAAGTCTAACATGTGAACAAACCCCGAATTAATTTAGTTCTGTGTAAAATATATGCTAATCCACTCGAGTAAAACGTTCTACAAAAATAAAACGATCAAAAATTTGGTTATTTCTATTTTGAGTAGGCAAATGTCTTGAAAGAAACACTGCTCATAAGCAAAACATTGTCAAAAAATGCTGCATCTTTCTTATCTTATTACCAGATATTTTATTTTGAAGTAATCTATGTTTTAGAATAACGCAAATGGTGGAATTGAGTGAAGCCGACCTAGATAACCGAGGTGGCTAGAGCATATGCCAACTTAGTACCTCGGTCTGCTGGTTCGCGGGTTTGAGTCCCGCCGTGGGGATGGTTGTTTGTCCCTTGCTTATATGTACATGTGTGTTGTCGTGGAAGACCTTGTGAGTCTGCAGACCATAGACCGAGGAGCCTGCAAATGTCAGTGTCTAATGTAAAGTCTGAATAGGTGTTCCCATGAGGGACATAGTGGTTACCCCGCGTTGAAAGGTGAAAAAAGCTCAGGAAGAATAAAAAAGTGGAATTGAATGATGCTTTCATACGTTGAGGAACCGTTTAATTCTGGAGATAACTGAAGTACATTATTTTTTCGTGGGCTGGGAAAAAATTAGTGGTTGTCAAATGAACACACATTCATTTGACAATCAAAGGATTTCAAAATTTTTTTAAACGATATTTTCAATTAGATACGATATAATCACACTATCACGTCCTAAACAATATAACAGCCTCTCCCAAAATATGTAAATTTGTTAAAAATTTCTCACGAAATAAATGAGATGAATATTTATTTGGAAGAAGAATAAGAAGTAAGAGACAGACAAATTTGTAAGCGCGTAGCTTTTGATATGCAAATTAAATTATAAACGTAATTTAAGGAAAATTCCGAGCTGTACAGATCGTAAAGCGTCAAGAAGAATTACAACCTGACAAGCATTGTCTTCCAAGGACGTTTGTCAAAGTAACAGCGAAAGAGCCTTTAGTAGGAGAAGCAAACATCTTCTCCCTCAGTCTTCACTCTTAGAAAGAAGCTGTTAGACTTCTTTCCCTTCTTCTTCTTCACATTATGTTGCCATAGTCGTATAAGTGCATTCACGAGCTTTCTTGATTATGTGAAAAAATTTTACTAAATTTTAACAGTTTGGCTACCAAGACTTGGTAGATGGAGTCTAAATGTTACATTGAAGAAACATTTTTCTGAATTAACAATTCATTCCGTCATTGAAGTGTGTGGTCAAGAAGAGTGTGAAGACGGTCGGGAAAACATTCTTGATGAACGATAGTACAATCACTCTCCTTACTACCACTTGCAATAAAACTGCATTATCACACCCTACGAATCTAAACAGACAAACTTCGGAAAATTGCTTCTGAGTGAAGCGTAATAAAATTGTTTTACGAGCATACACCAACTGAAATGAAATTGGCTATCCTTTGCAGAATAACGAGCTCAAAAGAGCCTTCTAGTCTTATACAATAGCGCATTTTGAGCCATTATCTCAACACATCATTACGTTAGTAGTGTATAAATATTCAGAATTAGGTACTACATGGCCACATTACGGCCATGTTGATACCGTCACTTTTCTTTTCACGAACTTGGTTGACACACACCCTTCTTACCACGAACTTGGCTTCAGTGATCCCTAGCAAAACAAGTCTTCAGATCAAGGACACATATATCGCTTTAGTGGTGAATTCCCTCCAGATACTTGTTGAGTACGTAAACGTAGTACAGGTATAGAATATCGGCAAAATACATCGTAAGGGTAGCAAGCAGGGTTCGCGGTCGCTAACGAGATGAAAGTTCCTATTCAGACCAGGAGCACCTGCGACTCGTGCGAAGACCAGTGGACATTCCAGAGTGCGTGTCTGATCTTCGCGTATCGGAATTCAGCGCCAGGGCGGCGTCCGCTCGTAGGGGAGGAGACAAAACACGTTGCTCCGAAGCCCTGCGAGCGTCGGTCGCGAGGGCGCATTCCTGCACGTCCTACATAACTGCGCGGAACGAATCCCACGTCGTCCCGGCCGTGGCCAGGGCAAACAGCGACCCGTTCGCCACTCGAGAGCGCCGCAAGGGCCCAAGTGCCTGCAGAAAGTTGCCCGCCGCCGTTCCTGCCGCTCCAGTCACCGCCGCCTCCCCAACGCTCGCCACGCCACAATCTGTGCCATCACCGCTACCCTACTTCGTCCCCGTCTTCGTCGCTTGCGCCCTTTTCACCGCCCCCCACCCCCGCCGCCCCCGCCGCCCCGCCGCCCCCGCCGCCCCCGCCGCCCCCGCCGCCCCCGCCGCCCCCGCCGCCCCCGCCGCCCCCGCCGCCCCCGCCGCCCCCGCCGCCCCCGCCGCCCCTGTCATTTCGCCGTCCTTGCTGCCTCGACCCTGGCCCTGCCCCTTCTTTCCCCGTCCCCGCCTCTGCTGCGTTAACCTCTTTCATCACTCCAGCCGTCCCCGCCGTCCCTGTCGCCTTCACCCCCCTTCCCCCTCGCCATCGCTGCCCACACTATGTCCACTACCTTTCCGCCCCCACCACCCCCGCCGACCTCGCCGCGTCCACCAATCCCCTCCCTCTGGTCTTCCGGCTACACTCCCGCCCCCCACCTTGACCACCCTCATGATTTCCGGTACCTCCACCCCCGGTCCCACTATTTCCATGTGCCCCCCCTCGCCTTCACCCCCCATCGCTTTAGCCAACCCCGCCGCCCCCACACACCCACACCAATTCCGCCTACCCTCTCACCTTGACCATCCGCATCGTTTGTCCCCCGCCGTCCCCACCATTTCCGTCTCCTCCGCCGCCGCCACAACTCTGAGAGGGACCGCGGCTTCAAACTCCGCGTTCGCTCCGTGCCGACGGCGCGCCGGCCTCTAACGCGATGCTCGAGCTCGGCCGAGTTTGTTAAATAGCCAGGAGAACGAGTGTTCGAATACCGGCTCTGAAGTCCGACTCGGCTTTTCGGAAGTTGGGAGGTTTCCCGGGCTGGGAGGTTTAAAGTTTCGTCGTACGGGTCGAGAAGCGTTTTCAGTTGGACACAGCTAAGAGCGAACAGCACACACGTGAAAGCTTGCTCATTCCTCTTCTGTACCACATCCTCACACAGTACTCTCTTTCTTCCACCGCCTTTCTCTGTTTTCTTTTTCCTCACACATGTCATACACATACATTTGAACACACACACACACACACATCGAAATAAATTCACATTCTAACTTGGACGACATTCCAGTTGCACTCAGAATTTCAGATTCTGATGAAGTAAAAAAAGAAATGTGTAGGCGTGTAAGCGCAAAAAAGAAGAAACAAACAAATTATTTATCATCAATTCTCTTTCATATTTCCCTTATTTGTTTTTTAAATTTCCTTTTGTTCTACACATACGTACGCGCTCATCTGCATGCTCACATTCTCTGCATGCAGAGTGGGTTGGTTGAAACAAAAAAGCTGAATTCTTCCTTTAGGCTATGCCCGCCTCCTTCTCTCCTGCTCATCCAGATTATGTCGTATGCAGCCGCGTATCCTTTCTCTCCGAGTGGCCCAGGCTTTCGGAGTTTCTGCCCTGCTCCGCAGCGCTCTGCCTCGTTTCACGCACTGTGTGTGTTGGGGGGGGGAGGGGGCTTTAAAACAGTCTGTAGTCCTAAGTAAGTGGTCACCCCTGGCGGCGTCTCCGGGAACTGGATAGAGGTGAGGTCACGCAAAGCAGCGCCTCTAAAACTTTTTTTTTTTTTTTTTTTTTTTTTTTAACATCTGCTTTATTTGCAATTTGTTCTACATGAACATTCGGCAAATACAATTGTACATAAATTATTGACATGTAAAGAAACCATACAGTTCTGGTTCTTTCTAAATATTATTTTTAAAAAGTTGTCCAACAAGAGAAAGCAAAAAACTAAAACAAAAAAAAAACAAAAAAAAACAAACAAACACATCTTATTAGAAAAGCATAACAAAGGCAAAAAACAATAACCACAACAAAAATACATACATACAATAAACATGGTGACAAAATGAAAATAGTATAATATAAAATTACAATTATTAAAAAAAAGTTATTATTTGAATCTGTGGTCCAAATCAAGAGGATGTACTCTTTTTAATCTTCTTGTCATTGTGCTGTTGTCTAAGATGTTGATGGCTAGATGATTGCTATGATTTTCGAGTCTGTGTTGGTATTTGAGAGATTTTAGAGTGATTTCCTCTTTAACAGTGGTGATATGGAGATCTTTATATATAGTGGCGTTTGATACAAACCAGGGAGCATTGCTTAATGATCTGAGACTTTTTGATTGAAATCTTTGAATTATTTCTACATTTGAATGTGAGGCTGTTCCCCAGAGTTCAATTCCATATGTCCATATGGGTTTCAATATTGTTTTGTAAAGTAAGACTTTATTTTCTAGACTTAAAGAAGATTTTCTCCCTATTAACCATGACAGTTGCCTATATTTTAGTTCTGCTTCCTTTCTTTTAATTGAAATATGTTTCTTCCAGGTTAACTTTTTGTCAAGATGTAGTCCCAGATATTTGACGGTGTCTACGTTTTCAATTAGTTTTCTATTTATTTCTATTCTTGTATTTATTGTTTTTCTTAGAGTAAATGTTATACATTTGGACTTTGTTTCATTCAGTCTTATTCTCCATAGATTAAACCATTTGTTTATATGCGCCAGATGATTTTTTAATGTTCTTGTTGCCGTTTCTTGGTTTTCATGCGAAGCTAGCAGGGCTGTGTCATCTGCATATGTTGCAGTGATGACATCCGATGACTGAGGTAAGTCAGAGGTGTACAGCGTATACAGAACTGGTCCGAGGATGCTGCCCTGTGGTACTCCTGATAGTATTGGATGGAACGACGTTATTTCATCTCCGAATTTTATTTGGAAAAATCGATCCAAAATGAAGGAACGAATCATGTTATAGAATGGATGAGGCAGACATTTCTTAATTTTGTATAATAAGCCTTGATGCCACACTTTGTCAAAGGCTTGCGTAATATCTAGAAATAGAGCGGAACAATACATTTTATTTTCTAGAGCTTCGTTGATGGTGTCGACTACTCTATGAATTTGTTCTATTGTAGAATGTTGTTTCCTGAAACCAAACTGATGATCTGGGATTGCATCATTTTCTCCAAGTATAGGATATATGCGTAGTAGTAGTAGTTTCTCAAAAACTTTAGACAACGAAGGCAATAAACTTATTGGTCTGTAGGATGTAACTTCTTGTAGAGGTTTTCCCGGTTTTGGAATTACAATTATTTGTGCCAATTTCCACTGCGAAGGATAATGCCCAATACGTATTATTCCATTAAAAATAGATGTTACGAGGGCAATGAGTTTCTTTGGAAGTTTTTTAAGCATTTCTCCTGTAATTCGATCGTGACCAGGAGCCTTGTGGTTTGGTAGTAATTTCAGTCCTGCTGTGACTTCTTTTGTGGAGAAGAATTTGATTGGTAGCGACATTTGAAGAGGACTTTCCAGGAATTCTATAATTTCTTGTTCTTCTGTGAGTAATGTTGAGGGGTATGGTTGAAATGTTTTTGTAAAATAATTTGCAAATTCTTCTGCCTTTTCTTTCTCTGTTCTGGCCCAGCTTCCATTGATTTTACGGAGGGGGGAACATGTTTTGTAGGTCTTTTTAAGTTTTTAGTAATTTTCCATAAGGAGTAATCCGTTGCTTTTGAAGGTGACAGCTTTTCTATGCGTTCCTTCATTTCCTCCGAGTGAAATTCTTGCAATTTTCTGGTTAAATGGCGGGAAGTTCTGTTTAGTAGACGTTTGTCGTCCGGATGATGAGTGTGTTGCCATGTCTTCTTCATCTGTCTTTTCTCTTTAATTAACTTCATTATTTCTGCAGGATATTTATTTTTTTTCAAACACACTCGTTTTTGGTGTAGCATATACAGCTGCCTGTTGAATGTGTTGTATTAAATATTCAACAGCGTTATCGATGTCTCCTGGAGACTTTAGACGGACCTTGGCAGTGGTGTTGCAGTTAAGCCAGTTGCTGTATTCTTCCCAGTTGGTTTTTCTGTTTGTAAGATATTTATTTTCTTTCTTTTTAATTTCAGAAGAACTGATTGTTAGTATTTCTGGAGAATGATCAGATGAAAGATCAAAAGACGGTTCTATTGTGTGATAGGTTTGAGCCATACCCCTTGTGACGAAGATATCCAATACATCAGGAACTTTATTACCATCCGTTGGCCAGTAGGTGGGATTTCCTGATGAAATTGTTTGGAGTTTTAGTGTTGAAATAGCTCCTTCTGAAGCTCGACCTCTTGTGGTTACCAATCGTGATCCCCACAGTTGATTTTTCGCATTGTAGTCACCTCCAGCGATAAATCTCGGGCCGAGTGTTTTAAAGAACTTGATATATTGATCAGTGGTTATCTTGTATTTTGGAGGGGAGTATATAGCTGAAATCACGAGCGGACCAAACTTATCATATACTTGTATCGATGTTGCTTGCAGATGTTCTTCAGCATTTTCTTCATACCAATTATGTTTCAATTTTGTTTTAATTATTACTGCAGTGCCTCCATGAGCTGTTCCATCTGGGTGATTTGTGCAATAGACGACGTAGTTAGGTATACGTAGATAGCTTCTTTCCGTAAAATGTGATTCGGACACAAGAAGTATATCAATTTTTTCTTGATGTAGAAACACTTCTAACTCTCTACGATGTTGGAGAATTCCGTTGGCATTCCAAGAGCCTATTCGCAATAAATTGTTCATAGTTTCTTCATTATTGCTGTCATGATATTAATCAGGCTGGAAATTTGTTCCGCTTGCTTTGCTAAGATGGACTCGAATTTTTTAAACGATTCTTGAATTATGGATATCAGATTATTTTCATGCGATGAATTTTGATTATTGATTTGCGAAAAATGGGCCGCTTGTGCGTATGTGCGCTGTGTGTCTCTGGTTCCTGTAGATTGTTTACTCTTTGTTGAACTTGAATTGCTATTTTCATTTTTGTTTTCCATCGAGTTTCCACTGTCTTGATTTTCTCTAGGATACTTGCTGTTACGAATTTTTTGATATACTTCGCAACCTTTATAATTTGCTGGATGATCACGGCTACACAAAGCACATGTAGCTGGTGTGTCTCTACTTTTAGTACAGGTCCGACTATCATGATTCTTTCCGCATTTCACACAGCTATACGGAAGCGTACAGTAACGATAACTGTGCTCGTAGGACTGACAACGCTTACATTGAATTATTTCACGTTTTTTGCGCGGTGATTCAAAACTTATTTTTGCATGAAGTAAATATTCGATATCATAAATTTTGTTGTTGTTACTTTGAGGTTCTAAGTCCACAAAAAACATTGATAGAGGTGCTTTTGTTAGACGATGTTTAATATTATGAATTTGTCTTACCTTGTGACCTTGTGCTTCTATAGCTTCTTTAAGTTCAGTTTCATCTACTGATGGGTGCATATTTTTTAATACTACCCGAAATGCTCTTTCTTGTTTTAACTGGAATGTATAGTGCGCAATATTTTTTTGATTTAGATGCTTAACAAGTTTTCGATAAATATCTGGTGTTTGAGGTAATATTTTCACATTGTTCATTGTAATTTTGGCTTCATCTTGATATGTTTTGATTAGTTTATACGTGAAGTCTTCATCTTCAACCACTTCTTTAATTGATTTGATCATGTTAGATATAGCTCTAACGCCTGGTATGAAAATCGGCGGGGTTCGATATTTATTTTGTTCATGAGTGTTGCCTTTGGTTGTCGTATCATTGATATTCTCAGATTTAGAGGACACTTCTAAATTTTCATCATCACATGTGAGATGCTCATACCTGTTTTTTGACGATAATGTGTCGCTTTCACTGATAATCTTTTTAGAGGGTCCTTTGGGATTGTCATCAATACGTCTTTTTTGTCGACGCAGCGGGACTGTTTGCCATGAGCTGTTCAGGGTTGAGGCCGCTTCCAGCGTCGTAATGCGTGGCCGTTAGGTCCCATAGCTTCTGACACGATCGCTGGGAACTGTTTTTCATGCAGATGTTGCTGTAGTTGGAGTTGTAAATGTTGATTCTGTTGCACTATTTGTTGTAAATGCTGTTTTAGTAGTTGATGTTCTTGTAGTAACGCTTGGTGCTGTTGCTGAAGGTTATGTGATAAGTCACTGTATTCTAAAGTTGTCGATCCGTCCAGACTGTTGTTAGCGCATATTTCACTGTTGTCTTGATTATTTAGTATTTCTGTTGATTTGGTGATTAGTCCCCCGAAGGGGACATGGTCAGTAAACATTATTCACTTCACTATATTTGTCAGATGTTGATTTGCAATAGTTCTTGTTACACCACTGTTCACTAGTAAATGCAGTCACCTTCGTTCACAAATAAATGCGGTCACCACTTACCAGTAATTTTGAGCGATAACAATTAGAGAATGTTGTTGGTTCACCACTGTTCACAAGTAAATGCACTTTCTGACCCCGGACCGGCACTAGTGGCGGCCGGGGCAGTCGGCCCTTGCGATAAGCGCGAGCGTTCGGGTAACTTGCGGAGCTGCGGAGCACGTCTGCGCCTCTAAAAATGACAACGTACCTCCCTTTCCTATTAGTACTTACATTTTATAAAGCCTACGCCAATACTTGCGGTAATATTTTCTGTGTTTTTTTTTAAATAAAATGTATGCAACGTACGTTTTATGAAATCTTGCACACTCAAAAATTCAGAGTTTTATAAAAATTGTGAAGTCAATCATGTCCTATTTTTATGAAATAATTTTACGCAAAAAACCATCAGCTTCCACCAATGTCAACGACAGAAACGCCACTGATATGAGAACCGCGAAGCTCAAACGATGACAAATTGATCCACTTTTAAAATTCTCTGTATTTTTCTTTCTGAACTCCTGACGTACCGATAATAATAATAATAATAATAATAATAATAATAATAATAATAATAATAATAAATAACTGAAATGCTCTAACATGCAAATCTTTGAGTTACAATTTTTGTCTTTAAAAATATCTCTATGTTTTTTTCTTAAATTTAACTTTGAGGACGTACTAATTCGAATAGTTTTTATTTTTTAGTAAACAATATTCATCACTGGTGGTGAGTCAAACCATTTTCCAAAATATTTGGATATGCACAAAATATTTGTCTGTACACTTTTGTTGTATGAAACTCTTCATAAAACGTTTAAGGCACGGATTGTAAAACTAGTATCATATAAAATTTGACTGTGTGCAAAAGGCATAAGAATGACTTATATTTATTATTGTTTCTTCTTATAACTATTAGATTGTTTTTATTCAACTTGCATATTTGACACAGAACAAACTTCTCAACTTTTTAATTAAATTTCACAACTGGATACTTTTTTATCGTCTGGGGAAAAGTGAATGACGTTTTTCCTTGTCACATTGCCGATTTTGAGGCCGTGAGAATAAAATGACAACAATAACTGAAACAAAGTTGGAGGAACGTGAAAACTGAAATTCAGTTTATTGCGTAAAAAGTGAATACATTCTTCAGTTCATTTGTTTGTTTATTCTAGTTTCGAAATGAATTAAATTTTGAATTACTCTATCCTGAATTTTGTTTTACATCAGCAATTCTAATCTGCATCAACAAATGACGTATAGAAGAGAACTCTGTTCAGAGTAATGAATGTAAAACACCTTCTAATGTACTACATTAAGAGTTGTTATTGTACACCTTCCCACTGTCATTCAATTTTTTTAATCAATTTTCTTTGGAACTCCACTGAATGCAACTTTGGATGTTGAAGCAGGCCAGGATTACAAATCGTAAACAATGAATTATCATGATGAGAGAACCACGAAGAGTTGAGGAGTTCTGTTTAATGAGATTTTGATAGAAAAATACGGAAATAAAATTTGAGCTTGATGTACAAGCCAGAAGCCGAAAATTATTGCAGATATGGAAGAACATACTGAACTTAAAAATTACTAACCATCTGCTAAACAATCAAACAAGAAAACAATTGAACAATTATTCAGTTTTTCCCATTCCATGGACAAAAGCATGTAACATAATGGAACCACTTTGAGGTTGTTTTCTTTAGACGTAGTTCTGGTGATAGTGAATAATTAATGTTTTGTAAAGATTTACTCGGACGACTTCCGTCAAGAGAACATGTGTTGCGAAAGGAACATCAATAATGCAAAAGACATGTTGAATTCTCCTTAATATCTTTTGCAACCGGTTGAAGAACATTAAAAGGGTGGAGAACCCATTGGCTCATCTTACAACTTCTCCTTTCGTAACTCAAATCCAGAACAAAAGAACATCGTTGCTCAAACGTTTTCAGGTGGACGATAAATCAAGGTTTCTGTTCGTAGGATTTATTACCTATTCAACGGGAGAGTGTTTTAAGTCATTGGAATTCGGCTAGTTGAATTCAATAATCTGTCTTGTCTAGCACTTCACACGTCCCACACTATTCATAAATAATATCATCATACACCAAAAGCAGTTTGTCTACACACTTTTTTAAGAATGGGATTCTTTCTGAAAGGAGCTTGTTAGTAAAAAAGGAAGACTGAATATGTAATATTGATTCCTGTTCGTGGAATGTTGTGAGGTTATAAATTCAATACGCGTGAATTCAGTGCGTGGAAATCAATAGTTCTTCTTTCGAGTAACTTATTCTGAGATATGATTAAGATATATAATTTCCCTTTTTTCAATTCGAGATTAATAAATTAAAATGAAAGAAAACTAAAGTTTCAAGAAAATTGATGACTGGGGATTTTATCTTGGTATTCATCTCTGACGGTCCTCAGAATTATCACATGAGAGTAACGATTAATGTAAGAAAATTTAATTCAATACAGTCGTTTCCAAATAAACACAATTTATTAAAAAGGAAACCCCGTAGTAAAAACAAACAATATCAATATAACAAATTAAAACCCTCGAATACATGAAAAGTAGGACTATTTACAAATCAATTTCATAAATTAATTAATCAATCAAATTATATCATTACGGGTGTCTGATTCATTACCAACACGACTATTATGACTGTTTTTCTTTTGACTCTCCTAATATCAAGATGTAAGTTTTGTGAATGATATTTTTTGTTTTTAGATAATAATACTATTTAATCATTCTTTTTAACATCTTTTTTACTTATCGTCGACGTCTACTCTTCATTCGATGTCCCCTTACGTAATAATTTCTCTCCAATCCAGGTTTAAATACATATCCAATTCCGAATCCCACCAAATGTATGACCATTTCCATGATGCTTCATTTAATAAGTATAAACATCATTAATTAATTGAAGTATAGTAGTATGTATAGTCAGTAAGTCGGATACTTATTGATTTATCCTCGAGTAATTAGGATGTCCTAACTACAAGTTTGCGTGTTTACACGTGTTGACGCTCGAACTATAGACAGGCCGAGAGCTGAACTATAGACAGGCTAAGAGTACGTCCGAACTGTAGACATCGGCATCTCAAAACGTGTTTATTGGTTTTAATATTCTTTCCTTGTAACTCTAGATGTACTTACCCCAACCAACGTCCGCACTTCTTTTGACGTCTCGATGCAACATGTGAAAGACTTCCTTTCTTCTCGGTACATGTAATTCTTCATGTGTTTATTGGATCTTGCCATCAACTTTCTTTTATCATCATTCACATTATATTCCGTTCCAACACAAATAATCATTTCGAAATATAATATATCGCATTTTGTGATCCATTACAATGTCTGAGGAGCATTATAAAGTATCGGGGGTCTTGTATTGGGCATTCCCGGATAATTATGAATTAATAGATGGATGTGAATGCTGTGTATAGTGTTGTAAGTTTTGACTTCAACGCTACCTTCACAAGATAATAAATATTCATTTATGTTTTCTGTAAAAATCGAATCTACATCATTTGGCTCCATGTGGCATGTTTAATACCCCGCAGCCTTATCGAAGTCATGGTCACAGCTTAATAAAAAATAAAGTCTTCGACATATAGTAATATAATAATAATAATAATATAATAATATTTATTCCCAACTTGTTTTACAGAGATAATGTACATTGTTGTTTCTTGGAATTACTAACCATCGATAACCAGTTGTGATGGTTAGCAATACTGAATTTATTATCTGTCTACTTCTACATAGTATTTTTTGTGTGTGGCGTGTTTTTTTTACAATATTCTTATTTTTTAACATTTACAATATAAGTTTTTGTGAATATACAAAATAAAAAACCTAGCTTTAAATCATACAATAAATGAAGATTTACAGAGATGCAATAGGTATATATACTTAGACAAAATATATATTTACATATATATGTATTATATATTTACATATATAATATATATTTACATTTTGAAGAAAATTTTGTTACTACGAGTACAGGGAAACACATTTGCGTTTTATAAACTTTTATAGATTGTTTTCCGGGTAAAAAAGACACTGGATCAACGGAATCCATTATATGTTCCGTATTATTTAATAAAAAATAGTTCAATATTTATTTTTTTAGTTTTTAATTTATTTTCAATAAATCGTTCAAATCACTTCTGAATACGAGATGTTCCTGAAGAGGCTTTAGTACCTTCCCAGTTCCCTCCTGTTATTGCAGGGCCGCGTAACTCGCTACGAGTAGCGTGTTCAAACGACAACGGAGCAGGTTGCGCTTTATTCTAAACTAGCTGACCCGGCGAAATCTGTTCCGCCTTAATAGCCGGTCCCATCTTTTTCTCGCGACGCACTCACTGTGAGAAACTGTACTATCCTTGTTGCACTCGTGATAATAAATCAATTGCAGATTTGTGTTTTTCTCTCAAACAAAGAAGAATTTAAAAAAAAAACGCTCTGATATTAAATAGATAATTAAAAAATCTATTACGTAGCAGAGCGTTTTTTTAAATTGATTTTTGTTTAAGAGAGAAATACAAAGCTGTAATCATAGGGACCGGCTGTTAAAGGCACTAAATAAGCAGATTTTGGAATTTATAAAGTTAAATTGTTTATTAGAAAATACAAATAAAAATTAAGTAGATTAATCTTTCATTATTGTTCCTGTATTTTGGTGCATAGGTTGCACTCTTCAGTTAAGTACCTTCACGCGAAAACATGCGAAATCACGCGAAAACGTGCGTTCTCACACAGGAACGCTGTCGAACGGGATAAACAGTATCCTATGTCCGTCTCCTGGCTCTGAGCTTCCTGCTCACCAATTTTCAGCCAAATCGGTACAGCCGTTCTTGAGTTATAAATAGTGTAACTAACACGACTTTCTTTGCCTATATAGACTGGCTGACCCGGCGAACTCTGTTCCGCCTTAATAGCCGGTCCCATCTTTTTCTC
Organism: Teleogryllus occipitalis; assembly: GCA_011170035.1. Lineage (NCBI taxonomy): Eukaryota > Metazoa > Arthropoda > Insecta > Orthoptera > Gryllidae > Teleogryllus > Teleogryllus occipitalis. Next base: position 11,801 of record BLKR01002116.1, on the reverse strand, counting down.
GCGTCGCACTCACTGTGAGAAACTGTACTATCCTTGTTGCACTGCGTACGTGCAAAAACGTGCGTTCTCACACAGGAACGCTGTCGAACGGGATAAACAGTATCCTATGTCCGTCTCCTGGCTCTAAGCTTCTTCACTTCGGTACAGCCGTTCTTGAGTTATAAATAGTGTAACTAACACGACTTTTATATAGATATAACGGCGAACGAAAGGCGGCTATCATTATCGCCTTCTGTTATCAGTGCGGCGTTACAACAATGGGTTACAACAGGAAACAATGATCGCTAACATGCGAAATCACGCGAAAACGTGCAAAAACGTGCGTTCTCACACAGGAACGATGTCGAACGGGATAAACAGTATCCTATGTCCGTCTCCTGGCTCCAAGCTTCCTGCTCACCAATTTTCAGCCAAATCGGTACAGCCGTTCTTGAGTTATAAATAGTGTAACTTACCGCTGGTTGCATGAACGTATTTAAAGGACCGTTAAACGCTATTGGTCCTGTAAGTGTTGTCATAACAGAAAAAAGCGTTGCAAGAACGTTCTTTAAGTTTACTGATTCGTTAAAGTACCCTTTAAGTTACAGGTTGAAAATCGGACCTGTAAACTGCTAACCATCCAGTAACTTTACGAACTCGTACATACAAACAATCTACAGCTGTAAAACTCGTGTTTTGCTGTGAGCCGTATAATCGAAATATCAACGTTATTTTATCTTATTTTCTTAAAATGTCATCTTCTGGTAAGTGAAATGCTATATTAATTAACAATATGTTAGCAATAATAAATAGACTGGTGCTTGAAACTATTGTTATATTATTCATTACAGAATCATCTGACGAAGAGGTTATAATGGAGTTGTTGCAACATCTTCCGAGGCCAAGAACATTCCGGGATAGATCAAATCCTCTCGAAGATTTCGACGACGTAGATTTTAAGTGTAGATTTAGGTTGTCAAAAGATACTTTCATGGCTGTCTTGGAAGTAATAGGGCCTCGCATTGAAAAGCTAACTTCACGAAGTATGGCCGTGTCATCCAGCAATCAATTGCTAATTGCATTGCGCTATTATGCATCTGGTGCTTTTCAAACTGTGCTAGGAGACCACATTCGAATTCATAAGAGCACAGTGTGCAGAATTATCAAATCTGTGACCATCAGTATCGCACGTTTGAGAGAAACGTTCATTTATATGCCTGAGGAAAAGACTCGACTAAAAGAGGATTTCTTCGAAATTAGAGGCTTTCCTAATGTGATTGGTGCTATAGACTGTAGCCACATGAAAATAGAAAGTCCTGGTGGACGATTAAGTGAAATGTACAGGAACAGGAAAGGCTATTTTTCTATTAATGTTCAGGCTGTGTGTACAGCAGACCTAAGAATAATAGATGTTGTAGCACGTTGGCCTGGATCTGTACATGACAGTACAATATTTGATGCGTGTCTGTTACGTGCAAAATTTGAGAATAATGAATATCCCAATTCATTTCTTTTGGGGGATAGTGGCTACCCCTGTAGGAATTATCTAATGACACCACTTCTTCATCCCACTACAGAAGCTGAACGAAACTACCAGGACAGTCAAATAGCTACAAGAAATTCTGTAGAAAGGTTATTTGGTGTTTGGAAGAGAAGATTCCCTGTCTTGGCATTGGGAATGAGAACAAAAATCAGTACCACATTGGCAACAATTGTAGCAACAGCGGTACTCCATAATATAGCTAATGATCACAATGACAATGAACCTGTTTGTGACATTGATATTGAAGATGATGATGTGCCTGTGGATCCTATTCCTCACAATGGAAATGCTGCAAGAACAGCATTAATTAATACTGTGTTTGCCAGACGGTAATTTTGAACATTATTACATATTTTGAATTTTTGAACATATGATAATAATGGCATATGTATGTAAATTAAAATAAATGTTTTCAGAAGTATTAAGAATACCTGTTTGTTTCATTAATATTATTATTATCCTACAACATCCTGTATAGAAGAAAAGGCCTCCTGCTTTAGCAGGGTTACAGTAGGTTGATATTTGTAAAATCAATAAAAGTAAAGTCATCCAGACAATATATAAGTGAAACAAAATAGTAGCTATAAGAAACACTAGTTGCACTAGAGATCATCAAATGCATGAAACTTATTCTGTTCATTAGTAGCATTAAGCCGATGTATGAAGAAAGCAAAATAGTAGTTATAAGAAACACTAGTATCATCTTTTTGCTGTTTGTATCCCAGTTGTTTCCATATAGTCCTCTCTTGGGCCAGCCTCGTCCAGGTGGGACCAACTGCTTTGCTCGTCTGCCCATTATTTAATCAGGGAATGTAAATCTTGAAAATGGAACTTTTACAGGAAATTCCAAAGCAACCACCCTTTCACCTATAAAGAGAACATTTTCTAGAAAATGCTAAAGTTCTTCCTTAACAGTATTCTATTGTCAATATAAACTTGAAATAAATTATTAATCCAAAAGAGTAGGTTTCATGTGATTGTTTTAGGTTGTAAATTGTAATGCATAAAAAACTCTGGAAAAATAGATGTAATTTATTAAATAGGTCTAACCACCTACATGCAAAACCTGTATATATCACTATGTTCAAAATATCCACATTTCTGTAATACATTCACATAAACATACAATATAAACAAAAGAAAATAAGTGTAATCTTTTTTTAAGAATATTGAAATTAATGATATTTATGTATAACATCGATTATAATTTAGCTATCACAAATTCAACAGATTGAATATCTTATAAATAAATTATTTATGCTTAACAATTTTCCGATTTTTATTTCTTGGTTTTTCAATATTCACATTTTTAAATTGCCACGTATATTCAAGAATATTACACATATTACATTGTGTTCTCTCATATTCGGTCCTTTAATGCACTTTTAAGGGTTTAATTATCTCATTTCAGTTATTGATATTTTGTCATATTGTTCTTGTAGATCTGTATAATTAAAACTCCCCCCCCCCAAAAAAAAACACTACCTTATGTCCATGTGTTTTTCCTTTCACAGTATTAAGAATGGATACATATATTCTTGTTTGTAAATCATTTTAATAAATTTGTTTGCATCCTAGTGATTTTATGGTTTTGCTAACCTCAAGCTATGATTCTAAGTTGCCTCTGTCCAAAATAATACATAATAAAGCATCAATAACTGTTTTTCACTGTATTCAATTCATATGAAATACAAAATCAAGTACCTTTCATTGAAAAATTTTATCACACAAGTCTTCCTTTTTGAATTTTGATTTTTATGTAATATTAAAATACCATTTGCAGAGACACTAATTGTAGCTACCAAAAATTTTATTAGAACTGAAAATCAATTATTATTCTGCCAATTTGCAATCCCTCTCAATTCACCTTCAGTTTTTGTGAATACCTCGTCCCAAGTACCACCTTCGCTCATATCAGAAAACTGGTGAAAAACATTTTTAAAAGCTTGAAATATGAGATATAAATTACAGGAGAGGGATAAGCCATGGGAAATATTTAGAAAATACTTTAATTTTATAATTTTTCAGTTAACTTTAATGTCAGACGGTTATGAATTTAATGGTAATATTTTTAATATACAACTAACATGCTTGAGTTAAGTTAAAACACATTTATTTATTAAAAAGCAAAAAATTATTATATTAAAAAGCATTTGATACACCTTTCTAAACGAAATTAAAATGGATGAAAGAATATATGGGAAGCACTAATTATTCAGACATTGGGATATACAACAAAAATTATACAGGTTAAGATTCAAAATTGAGATGTCATTGATTCACACAAGATTGATATTAAAATGTCATTGATTCATCTCACGTAATTTGGCTCGGGCTATTTCTAACTCCACTTTCAAAATTTCTTTTCTCAAAAAAGATTCTTCTTCGTCCGTTTTATACTTTTTTCTTTTTGCTTCCAGTTCTTCTTCTTTTATTTTTAATTCTGTCTCGTGTATTTTTAATTTAATTTCATTTACTTTTGACATTTGAAGTCCTTTTATTTTATTTTTAGTGGTCTGCGATGTAGCCATTTGTTCCACTTTATCATACACACCACTTAAAGTTTTTCTCTGCCTTTTATATCCAGTACTGCGTGGTGTGTACACAGTCAGATCTGAATTGCATTCTTGTCTGGGTTGTGTAGGTGCAGTGGGCTCCTTAAGCACAGGATTGGGATAATTTTCTCCACTTGTGCTTGGCCTGTGGATGTTTTCCTCAATAACTTCAATAACAATTGGATTACTTTCAGTATTTAATTCGAGTGTTTTGGGCACAATCTCACACAATGGAAAATTAACTTCTTGAGGCACATCCATCAATGGTAACTCACAATTATTTCCCGGTGATTCACAGTCATAGGTTCTAATTCCACACTTTCAAAATCCTAGTTTAACTTGAGCACAACTTCTGTTCCTTTATCAGTCCGCCAAACTTCAAAAACATAGGATTTTCACTGCCATTAATTGCTTGTTCACTAATAGTTTTGTACTCTCTCCTCAGAAAATCATACAACTTATCTTCCAGCATCTTATACTTCTTCACAACTCAGGGCAACTCCCCAGCCTGGCTGGGAGGGAGAGAGGGACGTTGAATTAATCGTTGAAGGCGGGTGGAACCGCCGTAGCTGTTCACAGATTGGTGCAACATCCCAAGGCAAAGAACGCCGTCTCAGGATGGCCAGTTCGTTTACGTGGATGAGACGGAAATATCGTCATATTTCCCTGCCGAAGGAGGTAGTTTGCCTGCGCGTACGCCACGACGAAAAAAATATTTCTAAGCGGGGTTTTCCGTCCAGAATGATTGTCTATAGACCAGTAAATATTTATCATTTTAGCAAAAATTATTATAACTTTTAGTAATCGATTTGTAACTCCTGACAAACTGCTATTTTGAGATATTCATTTCAGGCACAATTTGCGGAGCCTTCCCGGCCGTTCCAACGCATATTTCGAATTTGTTTATAAAATTATAAATTGTTGCAAAATTGTTAATTCGCTGTTTTTGGTTCTGGGACATCGGGAGACTCTCCCCACTTTAGATTTGCAAAATTTGGAAATTGTTTATAAATTTGCAATTGTTGCAAATTTTTTTATTGTCTAATCTGAATGGCGTTTAAATGTGATGCAAAATTCCGGAATCCGTTCGGTGCTATTATATCTCGTTCTCGAGATATATGTAATTGTTTATAAGAAATTAACATCTTAGTAGACCCCATTTGTTTGCGCTTAATTCATTCGCGCTAGCAGAATAGCGTGGGATGGGCCTACTGAAAAAACAGTTCTCCAATGCCGCGCTTTTGCCTGCCACATACGCTTAAAATGCACTTGCTTGTAAACAAATTCTGTGGCCAATTTAATTATGATAAATTCGTATTTTTACGGCGAGTATGAGCATAACTTTTATTTGGTTTTTATATTCTCTTTTAAGTCCTGCAATTTGCAAGTCGATATATTTATCAAATAGGAAAGAAATTGATTATAAAAAATATTTTTCAAGGTGCATTACGCCCAAACAATTGTTTCTGTTTTTCTATCAAAGGGGTGTTGAGCAACCGAATAACTGTATTATTAATTTTTTTAAGTCCCCTGTTAACACCGAGAGTCAGAAACTATTTGTTCCTCTTGTTTAACCATTACCATTAAAAAAATAGGGAAACATATTGCTTAGCTGTTTGCTATAAACTGCACTGGATTGGATGAAGGTAGTGTTAAGGTTTTCAAATACAGAAATATTCAATTTTGTGTTTTGAAAGATCACATGAGTAGAATCACACATCACAATATTTACACAAGTATAGAAATTTCTAAATAAACGTATATAAACTTTAAGTTAATACTTTAAATTCAATTTATCATTCCTTTCTAAAACTGCACATTTTGCATGATGATTTCATTGTATAATATTCAAATCAGAGCTTTATGTGCTAAATCTACGCATTGTTAATACATATTTTTAAACAACATTAATATATTTAATATACATTTAAAAGGTTTTTAGATTGGCGAACGTTTCAATGAAATTTCATGAATTCCTAAATGCTTGAAAATAAATACTTGTAAAATTAAATAATTGTAGCGTGTAAAAATATAACAAACTCACGTATTTGGTAAAACGAGTTGATATTACTAAAAGAAAGCAAAACAGATGTTATAACAATTCAAAGAGATTTAGCGTTTGTTTACAGTTTAGTAAATATCAATGCACTAGCATTTCCCAGTGAAAATACATAGAACGAACTTGGTGGTCAAGTGATATGACCTTCCCAACACAGACTACATTTCAGTATCGTCAGAGTTCGAAGGTGGTTTGTTGGCCGCCATTCTACGAATCTATCAAAACCTTGAATTTTGCACGACCATCTGTACAGCGAGAACGTAGCGGTTTATTAAACGGAAACGGGCCATTCGAGGTATCTAATGTGCACTCTTTGAAAACGTTTAACCATTATAAACTATCCCTAAGAAAAATATCAAATAAACAATGTTAAAGGTCACCAGCTTAACATTGCCTTTACTATTTGAATGTTTTCAACATCCCCAAAACCAACAGAAAACCCATGTTTTTACAGGTTATTATAAAACCAATTCAATAAATATAAGCATTTATTCACGTTATTATTTTTAAAACACTCAAATATCTACGATGTTATTTGATTCATGTCTTCATCGAAGATCTGAGATTAAAAACTGATAAGCAGAGAAAATTAAAGTAATTTTGAGTGATTGATGAAGTTGAATGATCAAACGAAAAACAATGTTTCTTGCTTCATATAATGCTATCGTGTTTAACAGACATGTAATTACATGTGATACCTATATTTAAACATCCAAACTAATGAAAATTTTCAAAATTAAAATCATCAATAAAACGTTGATTCATCAGCAAGGATTATATTATTAAATACTTTTTGAGATTCATGTGCTCCTGTGTGAATAACGTAGTAAACGTGATTCGTATGATCCAGTTTCTCAGAATAATACAAAACCTGCTAGACACATACACTAAACATAATAGTTGTCAAATAGTTATTTACGACATGAGTATCATAAGATATCTTATTACAATACGAAATTGGAGAATTATCAAACAAGACTCTTTAGCCGAAATTGTTAACCAATTGAATATTGTAATATAATGTTACCATTTGAATATCATAGAAAGTAAGACGCAATTTGTCAAAATTCATGTGAACTATAATTTTTCTTTAAATTTTACTCCTTATCCTGCGAAAGATGTGTGACAGTACTTATGTTAACAATTATACTGCCATGGGTTTAATTAATTAGTTTTCAGTACGCAAATTATTGTTTTTGGTTTTAAAGAAGCATGGATATACAGAGTATCGGGGAACGAAACGTCGAAAGTTTGAAAAAAGCTGTTTAAACAATTTTAATCATACTTTGTCTAATAAACTACATAGATATTTTGAATGGCTGAGCTGCAATAAACACGCAAATTTTGGTTTGAAAATATGAATTCTACGCAAAACTTTGCATTCTAGAATCATGTAAACAGACCAGAAACGTGTAACATGTTTATTATTAACAATATAAATTAATATATTAGTTCAGAAAAAAATTAACCGAGAAATAAAAAAGCAGTCGAACGGTGAAAATTGGGTGCTTTTTTTATTTCTAGGTTAATTTTTCTTTCTGATCAAATGTATTCATTTATTTTGTTAATCATAAACAATTTAGATATTAATGAAGTGTTTATATGCTTCTACAACGCAAATAGTTGCCTAGAAAACATATATCCAAACCAACTTTTGAATGTTTATTGCGGCTTAGCCATTTGGAATATCCGTGTAGTTTATTAGACAAAATAAGCTTAAAATTGTCTTAACAGCTATTTTTCGAAGATTCGACATTTCTTCCCCGAATATCCTGTATATAAAAGGCTTGATTTCTGTTGGTACGCGACGGAACGGCGTTCCGGTTCTTTGGAAATAATTATGAAATTATATTATATATAAGTAGCTATTGCTATTATATTAATAATTAATTTGAGGCGCGTTTCGGGGCCTAAGAATTTAAAAATAAAGGATATATGTATCATAATAACTCTTATGACGACACTGTTCTCAGTTACGTCAAGTTTTAATTTAGAGAATCAAAGTGAATGGTCTAAGTTTACTCACCTAAATAAAGTTTATCTTACTATACATACTATTTAGAAAGTGTTTTATGTTCAAAACAAGTGTTGCCTCAACAGCATATATTTTCACGTATTATTCGTAATTGCTATGCAATATTCAATACGGACTATGTGAACCTGCAAAAAAGAAACAAAAAAAAAAGACCTACTGCAGCAGAAAATATTTTCTACTCGTCGGGATTCGAACTCGGGTCTTTAAAGTTAACTCACCTGACACGGTTCCCCCTCACCACCAGGTACACGACAAGACTACCTCCTTTCCGATGCGAAAAGAAAGTGAAGCATTTGCAGTTTTTTAAAAAAAACAGGGTGTTCAATTTATCTTAATACAAGATCTATTTTTAAAAAGAGATTTCATTAAACAAAAATCTCTAGCGTTCATATTGTTTTTCGACAATGTTATAAAGATCAGTCGGGGCTAATATTATACAGTAGAAAATTGGGGTTAATGTATTACACTTTAAGAGTTGTTATTTATTTATGTCCAAAATTAACAAGAAAATGACAAATGATAGGAAATATATTCTATTATAATGACCATAGCAAACACTTAGAATGTAACAATATTTGGGAGGGAAAAAATCAAAACTAAAATGCCTAATTTTTCCAGTCAAAAACTTTACCACCGTGATATAAATCTTTTGATGTTACTTCGTTATTTTTTATGACACGATATTTTTGAAAATAGGTTATCATTAAGAAAGAATTAATATTCTTTTCTGCGTTAAAATAATGCAATAATATTAATCGTGTCATGATATATACAGCCTCAAATTTGTGGGGCTAATATGATACAACTTAAGAGGCTAATGTAATACAATACGGGTGTCGGGGCTATTTTGATACACTAAAAATTAACACGCAGACAACTGGAAGGGATTTTTTTATGTTTAATATTACATCAAAGGCGCTAAAATTCCGATTTGATGTTGATAAACTATCCAAGTGTTTATCTGAGAAAGAAAGACCAGGCGACAATTCATATAGATTTCCTCGTTCTCCTCCCTACCCAGTACATGGTGATTCACTTATGATTATCAATTGGCGGAAGCTTCTGCTGTTTCAGTGCAGTTACTGATTTTTCACTGGAATCACAAGGAACCAGGCCTACAATAGGAGCTAACACCATCCCTTCAACTCCAGATATCAACTGTTCTCATCCAGTACTTTTGAGATAATGCTGTTGAAAAAAAAACAAAAAACAGTAGCCCTCCAAAGAATAAGGAAGCGGTTAGACCCAATAGCAGCAATCATTACTAGTGATGAGTGGATCATTACTAGGAAAGAGTGGAGTGTTTAATTTACATTAATTTAATATCTCTTTTAAAAAAGAGATTTCATGAAACAAAAATCTCTAGCGTTAATATTTGTTTTCGACAATGTTAATAGGTATTTGTTCGCAATTTTCGAAAATTCAGATCGTTCGCCCAAAATTGAACGTACGCCACTTTTAAACATCTTGTGCTTCGAGGAATAGATTTACAGAAAAATTGGAGCTCTTTTTGAGGAAATTATGTAAATATGATGGGGTTTGGTGTAAAGTACCTTCAAAATTAAAAGATTCGTTTCAAATTCGAAGATTCGTAATATTAGCCAGATCGTTCAAGGAATATCCATTTTGGTGAAAATCGTGTTTACTTTAGGCTCTAGAATTACTCACACGAAGACGGATTCACAAAGAGGTTTTTTGGAAAATCACTTTTTCGGGTTCAAAAAACAAGCGTTTTGACAGCCTTGTGTATAGAAAATAAAAGAACAATACCAACAATCCACTTTTTTCGAACTAGCTACTTACAAAACGTGTTTTCTGTGAAAATTTCGACACTTCCTCCTACAGCATTACGTAACTCTCTTTACACGTGGAGGTAAAAATATTCCAGCGTTACTGGGATTTGAACTCGGATCCCTGTAGTCCGTAGGTCTGGCTCGACCGCACTGTGCTATCACAGATATTTCTCAACACGCTGTCCAAGCACACTTATTACGAAAAGAATAGTTACGTGATATTCATTGCACTTAGATTTTTTATTAGAGGAATGTTCTACATGTGTCAAAGGTATCAAATTCGCAATAAGAACCCAAACGATTACAACCCACGCAACTACATAGCTCATTTTACTTAGAAATATTTTCAACCAGAAGCCGTGGTCTTTAGAACCCTCTGTGGAAGTCGTTGCCGGTCTTATCTTTCGGCGACTATGTCCAAGGTTGAATTACGTCACAGATGAAAGTTGCGATAACGCTAGAGCTCAACACGGGCGCTTGCAGACGTTCTGAAGCCAGAATCGCAATAGGGGCATATTTATACGTGATTCTTAAAGACATTAACACACTAAAATAAGTAGTGGCGCCTCAAAACACATGCTTTATGTGATATTTATAATGGATACGAATGATTATAACTATACAATTAACCGCAAAATTGTTTCTACCCGCAAAAATTATTCGCCGTGGATGAGGCTCGATCTTACGTGCCTAAGCTTCTCCAACAGTGCGCTTACCTGCTATACCACAGAAACTCTTATAACTTTTGTCTCTCACAAAGATGATTTTAAACTGTCATGTATCACAGATTTGACTAAAAAGAACGTGAGGCGTTTAGATGCTTGTGTTAACTACAGGCGGACAAACAGACGTTTTGTCGTAAATAGATTTTTTAGTAACAAGGACCCACAAAACATGGATTCTGTCTACAAACGTATTGACGTAATGCACTATATACAAGAATAAAATTTGTCTACTTTTGTCGTGGCCAGTGATCGGAATTTAGAGGTTTTTGTCGAAAAATCCCCGTCTCCCGGCGCATGATTACAATACTTTTTCTTCTTACCACATAATTACCAGAAAGGAAGAAAAAATTGTTTTTCATTGTTTCTATTCAACAAAAATTTTCAATCAATTCCAAAGATGAAATAATCAGTAAATATTAAAAAGAGATTTATTAACAATATGATATTAGCGTCTGTCTGTCCGTCTGTAGTTAACACAAGCATCTAAACGCCGCACGTTCTTTTTTAGTCAAATCTGTGATACATGACAGTTTAAAATCATCTTTGTGAGGGACAAAAGTTATAAGAGTTTCTGTGGTGTAGCAGGTAAGCGCACTGTTGGAGAACACAGACGCCAACATGAGATCTACACCATTCTCTTAAACGTTCTTGAGATTATGGAAAAAAAATTAATCAAAACCGATGACGCCGCTTTTGAGAAAATTTTGAAAATATCTCTGGGGCTTTATGTAAAGTACCCCCCAAAATTAAAATATCGGTTTCGAATTAATGGGACCGTGATATCAACAAGATCGATTGGGTATTATCAATTTTGGACAAAATCGGTTGAACAATTTAACCCCTAGCGTTGTTCGCAGACGAAAGACTGATAGACAAACGTTTTGCCGTCATTCAATTTTTTCGGTAACAACGATCCACAAAACATGAATTCTGGCTACACAACGCGTTAAAGGATTTCCCCCTTAATTTAGCAAATAAATTTATTCACTTTTTCGTTACCAGGATGGGACGGTTTTTCTGCCGAAAATTCGCCGTATTCTGGTGCACGATTACAATACCTTTTCTTCTTACGACAGTAAGTGCGAGAAAGTAAAAATCAATAAAAACATTTA